>CM067363.1:55194494-55271994 GCA_034401795.1 Chaetoderma sp. LZ-2023a | reverse complement strand
CTAATTTGCACACTCAACTGTAGAGGCTTAAATAGTGACATAGAGCAACGTCACTTACTAGAGACTCTGAAAAATGAGCAGATTGACATTGCTTTGATACAGGAAACAACAATTCAGAAGTCAGAATCATATACGATAATTTAGTAAAGATTTCTGGATCCAGAATATTCTATTCGTTGTCTTAAGATAATAGTGCAGGTGTAGCAATTGTTGTACTCCCTCGTTGTTCAGCCTATGTAAATATAATCTCTTCAGTATCAGGTGCAAATGGTCGCTGGGTGAGAGTCACGCTAGATATACAACAAACACGTTTCACGTTGCTGTGTGAATATGCACCTGCATCTCATCAACTACGTCGTAATTCTTTTAGTGGGATGTCTACAACAGCACTAGGTAACATCACTGAAAACTTAGTAATGGGTGGTGACTTTAACTGTGTCATAGGCAAAGAAAATGACAGGAATGCAACTTCAACTTATACTGATACATCACATAGAATCTTAAAAGAAATATGTGATGATGGAAATTTAGTTGACACCTATAGAATATCAAAACCTCATGCTAAAGATCTTACATGTTTTTCGGCAGATGGTAAAGTTAGTTCAAGGATCGACAGAATTTATGTGAATAGCTTGTTGACAGGGTACTGGAGAGATGTTAATATTAAGCCAGTCGCATTCTCAGATCATAACATGGTTTGTGTAACCTTTGTCAATGCTGATTGGGTAACAAAAGGGGTTGGGCTTTGGAAATTAAACACAACACTGGTGGGAGAAGAATTTTATAAGAATAATATAGAGAGTTGTTGGCAACATTGGATTAATAGGAAAGCATCATATACGAGCACATTGCAATGGTGGGAGGATGTAAAACTGGATTAAAAGTATGTTTCCCGACAGTATGCTATTAGAAAAGCACGGGCAATATGCAAATGCAAGAAAACACTTCATCGATCACTGATGAAAATTAATGCTGAAGTAAATAATGGTGAAGATAATCATTATGAATTACTGGTTAATATTAAAAGTAAAATAAGAGATATAGAACCATATGAGTTTGAGGGTGCAAACATTAGAGCAAGAGCCCAGATGCACGCAGAAGGGGAAAAGCCAACCAGATATTTTTGCACATTAGAAAAAGAACGGGCAATAGATAAGGTGATGTGCGCATTAAACATGCCGGATGGTTCAACCATCTTTACCGACAATGAAATGAATACTATTGTATGCAATTACTATGAGGCATTGTAAGTCAGAGGGAATTGATGAAGATGCAAAATTGGATTTGCCAGCTAATATAGACAAAAAAGGGTCAGACACAGGCAGTGAATTCTGTGATGGACCCTTAACACTAGAAGATTTAACTAAATCACTCAAAGGCATGAAACTAGAAAAATCAACTGGTGTGATGGCCTATCAGTTGAATTTTACCAACACTTTTGGCACCTTTTAGGTCCAATAATGGAAGAGTTATCCACTGAAACCTTTGAGAAAGGCCATTTACCACCAACTATGGCTAGGGCATACGTAAGGCTAATATATAAACGAAATGACAGACGTCTAATTCAGAATTATAGACCAATTTCACTACTATGTGTAGACTACAAAATAATATCTAGAGCACTAACATTGAAACTAGGTAGTGTTTTAGGAGAAATCATTGGAACAGTGCAGACATGTGCTGTACCTAGGAGGACAATTTTAGCCAATACCATGTTAATAATAGACCGTATACAATTGGTTGAGAAGGATAGCATCCCTTCAGCTGTGATTGCCTTGGACAACGAAAAGGCATTTGACCGTGTGGAATGAGATTTAAAAAAAAATTCTTTGCAATCGTTTGGGTCAGGCACAAACTTTATTAAATGGGTTAAGATTTTATATACGGATATCAAGAGTAGCTATTTAGTGAACAATCAATTATCCAGAGAAATTGTCTTAACGTGGTGTTAGACAGGGGTGTTCCCTATCGCCATTATTATTTGTTATTGTGATGGAATCCCTTGGCATAGCATTGAGGCAAAATAATAAATTTCAAGGCATATGTATTCGTGGCATAGAAAGACCACTTAAGCTGTCACAATATGCTAATGACACGACTGTGTTTGCTTGTTCAAACAATGATTTTGCAATTTTAAACCACTTACTAGAAAAGTTCCAAAATGTATCTGGTTTGAAAATCAATAAAGGAAAGTTCAAAGGATTATTTTTGGGGCCATGGAAAGAGCGGAATCACCAGCCACTTGAAATCAATTGGTCTAATGATACCAATAAGATTTTAGGCATCTATTTTAGCAGGAAACCGAATACAACACAAAATTGGAATGAACGAGTATCTAAGCTTAAGAGAATATTAGCAAATTGGAAGCATCATCGTTTTTCAATTTTTGGTAGAGTCTTTGTTGTCAACAACTTGGTATTATCTGGGCTATGGTATAAAGCATCTGTTGTACACATGCCAAAACATGTAGAAAAGGAGGTTAATGAGTTGATATTGTCATTCATATGGGAAGGAAAGAGTCATTTAGTTTCCCATCGTGTTCTTAATAATGCTAAGTTAGAAGGAGGACTTGATTTAATTGATCTTAAAGTGAAATGTGTTTCTTTAAGGCTAAAATCTTTGAATGATCTTATTACATCAGATGCGACGTGGGCATGTGTTTCACGAGCTCTCGTGGAGAGAATTGTAGAACCATTTCTGGCGGAGTGTGTTTTTACCTCAAAGAAGCCACCTCCAAATAGCCAAATGATACCAGATGTGTTTAAAGATCAAGTTAAGGAGTTAGAAATATTTCACAGACACATGCCTCCGCCTACGTGCTGGAAGGAAGTACTAGAACAGCAATTGTGGGGCAATAGTAATATGTTATAATAATGCAGTACTTTATCTTCCGTCCCTTGCAAAATATGGCATTAGTTTGTCTGATATGACACCCCCCCCCCAACAAATATATGTATTTCAATGCAAGAAGTAGCTAGAAAATCACATATGAGCATATAGATTCCCAGCGGTTACTAAATAAAATAAAACATGCTGTACCAATTGAATGGTTTTATCTGCCAAATGTAAATCATAATAGTTTGACTCTGCAACCTGCACTAGATCTTGATGATGAGATGTTAAAATACGAAATGAGATCCAAGGAATGGTACCACATTGTTAGACGAAAACAAGTAACACCTCCCATAGCAATTAAGAGATGGGATGACTCAAGCTATAAACCATCCAGTTGGGAATATGTATGGAAAATCTTACATTCTCCATACATACCACATATGG
The DNA here is from genome assembly GCA_034401795.1 of Chaetoderma sp. LZ-2023a. NCBI lineage: Eukaryota > Metazoa > Mollusca > Caudofoveata > Chaetodermatida > Chaetodermatidae > Chaetoderma > Chaetoderma sp. LZ-2023a. The sequence goes on along the minus strand of CM067363.1, from coordinate 55,268,715 downwards.
CTCATGATTTATTGTGGCGATTACTACATCGACGGATATGGGTGGGACACTTGACATACAATTGCAATACAACGAGTTCTGATGGATGTTACTTGTGTCAAACAGACGAGGTAACAATCGAGCATTTATTTGCAGAATGTCCAATATCGTCACAATTTTGGGAATATATCAGCCAAATCTTAGCACAATTTGGAGCTAAGCCCATTGTTCTAGAAACACATGTAGTCTTATTTAGAGAATTTTGATCAAGCGGTGTAAATATCACAAAGTCTGATAAGACTATTTTAATAACAATGCTAACCATAGGTGTTTGGGCCATTTGGAAACATCGGTGTGCGCAGACGAAAAATCCATCTATGGGCAATCACAATAGAGCAATAAAGGCAATATTTCGGTCATTGCTGCTGAATCATATTCCTTGCAAATATTTTCGATTAAAACAGCATGGTAAACAAAAAGTATTCAAGGATATATGGTGCAAAACAAAAATAGTTTCCATAAAGTTGGGAACTGTAAAAATAAATGAGCCTGCACTAGCGTAAATCATTCAATTGCTATAGCTGTTCTCTCTGTGACTTTTAATTAATATGTGTCTTGTAATTCATTTTAGTCTGCATTTTGATATTGTTATGTTTCATAATTCGTGTTAACAAATAAACAGCCTGGGGTAATTTAAAAATCAATCATTAAAGTAGGTTGCCATTGAATTATAAAATGGTCCGGGGTAATTTTAGAAACTTGCACAGGTTTTTTTAGAGTTATTTGTTCCCAGGTAATTTACAAAACCTTACAATAAAGTAAATCGAAAATGTAAACAAGAGTGCAATCTATTTTTCTGTAATTTTGCTGGCGACTATATGTGCTATACTACCCAAATGCTACTACGCCCGCTGATCTTTAAAGAGTCAGCTCACTGGCGTCAATGATTGACTTATTTGTCATTGATTGATGACTCACTTTTCAATTGTTGGACAGTTGCACTCGCCACACGGGCCTACTACCACACCTGGATTGAATAGTAATACCTTTGTTAAGTTTTGTCTTTATCAGCTTATTGTTTTGTATCTCTACCATTTAAGCGGTATGTGTTTATAGATTGTATTAATGCTCGTTAGTTAGATACGTTATTTATTTTTTGTTTTGGTGTAATATTATTCAGGCTTCACCAGTTTTTTTCTGGGGGTTTGCAAGCCTTTTTAAAGGAGTTCCTCCGTGAAGTTTGTCCGACTGCGTCAGCGTTGGATTTAAAAAATCCAACAACTTAGTGGTAGTAGTAGTAGTAGTAGAAGTAGTAGTAGTAGTAGCAGTAGTAGTAGCAATAGTAGTAGTAGTAGTAGCAATAGTAGTAGTAGTAGTAGTAGTAGTAGTAGTAGTAGTAGTAGTAGTAGTAGTAGTAGTAGTAGTAGTAGTAGTAGTAGTAGTAGTAGTAGTAGTAGTAATTTCAGCCGATTTTTCCGGGGGTTTGCAAACCTTTTTCAAAGGAGTTCCTCCATGAATTGTGTCCGACTGTGTCAGCTTCGGCTTTTCAAAAAAAAGAAAAAAAGTAGTAGTAGTAGCAGTAGCAGCCCCAGCCGCAGCCGTAGCCGTAGTAGTAGTAGTAGTAGTAGCAGTAGCAGTAGCAGTAGCAGTAGAGGCAGTAGTAGTAGTAGTAGTAGTAGTAGTAGAAGCAGTAGTAGTAGTAGTAGTAGTAGCAGTAGCAGCCCCAGCCGCAGCCTTAGTAGTAGTAGTAGTAGTAGTAGTAGTAGTAGTACTGGTAGTGGTAGTAGTAGTAGTAGTAGCAGTAGCAGCCCCAGCCGCAGCCTTAGTAGTAGTAGTAGTAGTAGTAGTAGTAGTAGTGGTAGTATTAGTAGTGGTAGTGGTAGTAGTAGTAGTAGTAGTAGCAGTAGTGGCAGTAGTAGTAGTAGTAGTAGTAGTAGTAGTAGTAGTAGCAGTAGCAGTAGTAGCAGTAGCAGTAGCAGTAGAGGTAGTAGTAGTAGTAGTCGTAGTAGAAGCAGTAGTAGTAGTAGTAGTAGTAGTAGTAGTAGTAGTAGCAGTAGCAGCCCCAGCCGCAGCCTTAGTAGTAGTAGTAGTAGTAGTAGTAGTAGTAGTAGTAGTAGTAGTAGTAGTAGTAGTAGTAGTAGTAGTAGTAGTAGTAGTCAATATTGTCAACGCACTGGCTCAGAATCTTCAATAATTGAAAAAATTCAAAAATTTAAGATATTTTGGTTTATCTTACTGCCTGAGATTTGTCATTTTGTTTGAGGAAAACCATATGGCATTAATGTTAACCCTTTACTGGTTCAATTTGTTCAGTAGAGTCCAAATATTCGCTTACTTATTTAATGTACATTTTCAGGCCACTGGAACGACTGTCTCGGTTCCCGAGCCAGTCATTACAGCGGTAAATTTTCAAAAATACTCCAATCCCCGCCAGCAAATGGACATTGCCCAAGACCACTAAATTGACCGTTTTTGGCTGACCATCATGCAAGGGTTAATGTTGAATGATTGAGATGGATATTCTGGATAGCTATTTGAGTTTTGGTTTTACCAAGATGTTACATAGATTCGGAGTTTTCTTAAACGCAATTACTGGACGCTTGTTAAAGGGTTGTTTCAGTTTCTCCTGTAGGTTTTGATACTCATCTTTCAAGATTTTGGAAATTTCAACGTTTTTCCGATTATAGGTCAGAATGAATGGAATTTTGTCACGTTGATCAGATAAGCCTGGGTCCGAGTTTATTCCCATTGGCCACTGTGTTTCCAAAACGATTCTCGAAGTTTTCTTTGTTTATCAGTTTCTTCTGCCGTATTTGAAATGGCTGGCTGTTCAATCAGCATAATTTCAAAGTCACGAAGGACTAAATGGTCAGGAAGATTAAAATGTTCGGAAACATGTGTGTCTTCCTCTAGCCTAATATCTGAGAGGTGTCGAGTTGCCCGCCATCTTAATAGACATTTGGTTTCGCCGACATACTGTTTTTGGCACAATTTGCATGAAATTAGATAAATAACATTTAGATTAGACTGAAGTTGGAACTTGCGTTTGTTCTGTTCGTGAAAGTATTCTGGTTTGGGAGAAATTCATCTGACTTGCACCTTTTCTTTCCGCATTTGCGAGATTTGCCTACACCTATAATCGGACGATTGTGAGAAATTTTGGTAGGCCGCCGATTTGAGGCATTATCTGGAATGGTTTCCAAGACGTCTAATGTTTCAGATTTGATTTTGCGCAAGAATCGTGAGGAGTGGTTTGAGGGCTTTGAATAGGGTAGAGCACGCTTCTTCAAAGTTTTCCTATCACTCGAATTCCTGTGAAAACGGATTATTTGTGATTTTACTATTCCTTTAAAAGTATGCGGTGGATGGAAAGATTTTTTGTGCAATAGCTGATGCGAATCGGTTGGTTTGAAATACACTTTGTAGTCTAAGTAGCCAGTTGTTTCATACTTTAGACCTTTATATACAGTTACATCCAGGAAATCTACAGACATCTCGTCAATGGTTGCTTTTAATTTGATATTCGGATCGTGAATGTTCAGAATTTCGAAAAATTCATCAAACTCTGCCTTTGTGTGTTGCCAAATCATGAAAATGTCATCAAGGTACCTGCGATAAATGAGGGGCTGTTTGGACACTTTTCTAATGCTTCCTCCTCCCACTCTGCTATGTAAATATTGGCAAAATATGTGCTAAAGCGCTTGCCCATTGTGCAGCCGCAAATTTGTTGGTAAATTTCGCCATCGAATTCAAAATTATTGCCTTTCAGACTCAGCTCTAATAGAGCTATTACTTCTCTGTCTGGCCTGTTGGTGTCTGGGTAGTTGACGAATGCTTTACGGATAGAATTTATACCCTTCTCGATGTCAATGTTTGTATACATAGCATCGATGTCAAGCGTGACCATGAATGGATTTGGAGGTATCCATGTCTCAGAGACCTGGGATAAGAAGTCTTCTGTGTTTTTCAAGAAGCTGGGGTGTCTATTTGCCATTGGCTGTAGATGGTAATCGATGTATTCACTGATTCTGTAGGATTCTGAGCCACAATCAGAGATTATAGGGCGCCCGGGCGGTGACATTGGGTCTAACCACGAATCTATGGGTTTATGAATTTTTGGCAAAAGATAGCAAAGAGATACTTATGTTGCTTTTCGGTGATCTTCTTGCTATCGAGCAATTTTGGAGAATCTCATTAAATTTGCTGCAATTATTTTGCCAAAGTGGTTTGCTTAGTTTCTGGTAATGCTTTGGGTTACTAAATTGTCGTTGTGCTTCACGTTTATAGTTATCTTTAAGCATTATTACAGTCGCTGATCCTTTATCTGCAGGTTTGATGACAATTTCGCTGTTTTAGACAATTCAATTGGCGTTCCTCATAGGGTAAATTTGGTTGATCAATAGGGAATGCAGAATTTTTAACACGTTCTGAAAAGAGTTCTATGCTTTCACCGATCGCTGGGTCCAGGAGTTTTACGTTTGGTGCCCAGCCCGTTTTTTCAATGAATGGTGGAATGTTACTATTAGAGTTACGAAAGAAGTCTGCTAACTTAATACAGTGACTAAATTCAGATGTTTCCATACAGCCATTATCTAAAAGGGCATTCAGACCTGTTTTAGGTTTTGGTGTTGGGACAAATGTAAGACCAAAATTGGGCAGTGACTGCTCTGCTTCACCTAATTGGGAGCCAGTTAGATTGACAATATTACTGCCCAGTCATGTTCCGGGCGGATGTTACCTTTGCCCCTGTCTAGTTTAAATTTAGGAATTTAAGCCAGGCAGAATACATAGAGTTAGCTGTCTTTTCAGTCCAATGAATGTTATCCTTAACAACATTAAATTCGGAGAGTCTGAGTGCAGGAATGACAGTTACAGATTTTGATGATTCAGCCGTCGAATTGAGGGACTGAATCTCCAACCTCTGCTGAGCTGTCAACCGACTTGAATAGCCATAGTAGTAGTAGTAGTAGTAGTAGTAGTAGTAGTAGTAGTAGTAGTAGTAGTAGTATTAGTAGTAACAGTGGCAGCAGTAGCAGTAGTAGTAGCAGTAGCAGTAGTAGTAGTAGCAGTAGCAGCCCCAGCCGTAGCCATAGTAGTAGTAGTAGTAGTAGTCGTAGTAGTAGTAGTAGTAGTAGTAGTAGTAGTAGTAGTAGTAGTAGTAGTGGTAGTATTAGTAGCAGTAGCAGCAGTAGTAGTAGTAGTAGGAGTAGTAGTAGTAGTAGTAGTAGTAGTAGTAGTAGTAGTAGTAGTAGTATCATTATCAGTAGTAGTAATAGTAGTAGTAGTAGTAGTAGTAGTAGTAGTAGTAGTAGTAGTAGTAGTAGTAGTAGTATTAGTAGTAGTAGCAGTAACAGCCCCAGCCATAGCCGTAGTAGTAGTAGTAGTAGTAGTAGTAGTAGTAGTAGTAGTAGTAGTATTAGTAGTAGTAGTAGTAGTAGTAGTAGTAGTAGTAGTAGTAGTAGTAGTAGTAGTAGTAGTAGTAGTAGTAGTAGTAGTAGTAGTAGTAGTAGTAGTAGTAGTAGTAGTAGCTGAAGTGTATGAATCTCTCAAAGATATTTCAAAAGGGCAGATTTTTTTTTCTTTATCACAAGATAATCGTGCGGGAGTGGCCATTCTTTTCCTGCCCGCTGTCTCAACTATGTTGACGTTATAGCGTCGTCATCAGATCCAAATGGACGATGGATTTGTGTATCAATTGATGTACTAAACACAAGTTTAAATTTGATGTGCCTTTATGCACCTACCTCGCATCAATTGCGCCGTGAATTTCTAAATGATGTTTCAACAATAATTCAAGACCGAACGCCTGGAAACCTAATTATGTGCGGTGACTTTAATTGCATATTATACGAGGCTAAAGACAGAAACTCTAGGTCTAATTTTAATGACACATCGCATAATATTTTGAAACACATTTGTGAAAATAAAAGCTTGTTAGACACTTATCGGATTGAAAATCCAGAAGGCCAGGAATTTACTTGGTTTTCAACCGATGGAAGGTTAGCTTCAAGGTTAGACAGGATCTATGTAGAACGTTCATTGAAAGGTTACATGTGTAAAACTAACATAAAACCAGTAACTTTCTCTGATCACAATATGTTTTCCATCACATTAGACAATGCTGACTGGGTCAAACGAGGAGATGGATTTTGGAAACTTAATGTAGCATTGCTACGAGATAGTTCCTACCGCAAATGTGTGGAAAGTTGTTAGAGGCATTGGGATGAAAGAAGAGGTTCGTATGAATGTATAACAGACTGGTGGGAAGATGCTAAATCAGACCTGAAATATATTTCAAGGCAGTATTCCATTAGGAAAGCACGTGAAATACGAAAGCGAAAAAAGGTGCTTCAGAGGTCGTTGTGTAAAATTAATAAGAAAATTGATGATGGGGAATATAATTATTACGAACTATTAGTTAAATTAAAAGGTAGACTAAATGAAATAGAGCAATATCAGTCTGATGGCGGCAAAATAACGTCAAGAGCACAAATGCACACCAAGGGCGAAAAGCCTACACGTTACTTTTGTAACTTGGAAAAAGCAAGAGGTATAGAGAAATTAATGCGCTCACTGAAGACTAATGATGGAGTATCAGTGTGCTCAAATGCAGAAATGATTGAAACAGTATCCGAATTTTACAAATCATTGTATAAATCTGAGGGAAGCGAGGAAACTGCAACTAGAGATGTTTTAGCTAATATAACGAAAATACTTCCAGATTCATGTTGCGAAAGCTGTGACCAATCAATAACAATTGATGATTTGACAAAATCCCTCAAAGGTATGAAGTTAGAAAGGTCTCCTGGATGTGACGGACTTCCAGTTGAATTTTATCAAACATTCTGGCACATATTTGGGCCAGTATTAGAAGAAATAGCAACCAGCATTTTTAAGCAAGGGCATCTCCCTACATCGATGGCCCATATGTTCGGCTTATATACAAGAGGGGTGACAGAAATAAAATACAGAATTATAGACCAATCTCTCTACTCTGTGTAGATTATAAGATTATTACTCGGGCACTAACATTAAAACTTGGCGCAGTCCTAGGCGAAGTCATTCATGATGATCACACCTGCTCTGTGCCAGGAAGATCAATATTAAACAGCACTTTGCTTATACGGGACCTTATTCAATTAATTGAAAAGGATTGTATCCAAGCAGCAATAATAGCACTTGATAACGAAAAGGCGTTTGACAGACTAGAATGGGATTTCTTGTTTAAGTCTTTAGACCATATTGGCTTTGGTTCAAGATTTATTAAATGGGTCAATATTTTATATACTGATATAACAAGTTGCTATTTAGTTAACAATCAGCTATCCAAACCTGTAGTGTTGGAACGAGGTATCAGACAGGGTTGCTCACTGTCCCCGCTTCTATTCGTCATAGCTATGGAATCGTTGGGGGCCACATTGGGGCAACGCAATGACTTTCAAGGAATAAATATACGTGGCGTAGATTGGCCACTAAAGGTTTCTCAATATGCAGATGATACGACTGTATTTGCGGGTAAAAATACGGATTTTTAAATGGAGTATTAACAGATTTTCAAAAGGCATCAGGACTTAAAGTCAATAAAGATAAATCTAAGGGATTGTTTTCGGGCGATTGGAAGGGCAGAACTGATAATGTGATGGATATTAACTGCTCAAATGATGTCATAAAAATTTTGGGTATTTACTTTAGTAGAGAAAAAAATGTATTACTAAACTGGGAAGAAAGGATATCCAAGCTAAAGTGTGCATTACTAAATTGGAAACGACGTCGCCTAACTGTCTTTGGCAGGACATTTGTCCATAATAATTTAATTTTATCTGGACTGTGGTATACCGCTTCTGTAGTTCATATGCCCAAATCAGTAGAGTCAAAGATCAACACGTTACTTTTGTCCTTCTTATGGGAGGACAAAGCCCATTTAGTATCACAGTCAATCCTCACCAATGAAAAGCATGCCGGAGGCCTGGATTTGGTTAATGTTTCAGCAAAGTGTGCTTCTATAAAATTGAAATTCTTGAATAAGTTACTTACTTCAAACTCATCTTGGTCAAGTGTTTCAAGGGCACTTTTCCAAAGGTACGTTGACCCATTTCCAGTAGAATGTTTATTTATGTGCAATAAATTGCCACCTAATCACCAAAAGATTCCAAATGTATATAAAGAACAGCTCGAAGCCTTAAAAATATTTACACGATCAATGCCACAACCCAATTGTTGGGAAGATGCCTTAGAGCAACGTCTTTGGGGCAACGAGTTGATTCGTGATAATGATGATGTATTATATTTGCCCTCTATGGCCAAAAATGGTATTCAATATTTACGTGACTTGGTAAATCCGAAATCTCGTAAATGGATTGCGATGCAAGATGTAGCAAGAATAACATTAATGAGACATATTGATGCTCAGCGCTTATTTGTTAGAATAAAGAATGCAATACCTGCTGTATGGTTCAAATTGCCGAAAGCACGTGGCAACATTGATATGTTGCATCCAACATTAGTATTTATGTCAGAACATATAAAATACAACATGGCATCTAGAGACTGGTATAGAATTCTAAGGCAAAGTCGGAGACAGACTCCTATTGTGGTTAGGCATTGGAACAATTTAGGATGCACGCTAAAGAACTGGAAAAATGCCTGGAAAGCAATACATCTACCTTGTCTACCAGGAAATGCACGGGACCTGGCATGGCGATTACTCCATCTGACTTATATGTGCAAAATAACAAGTACAGACCGGTGTTTATTATGTAATACTGAGGAGGAAACAATAGGCCATCTGTTTACACAGTGTTGTATAGCTACAGGCTTTTGGGTATATATCAATATGCTCCTTGCTAAATTTGTAATCAAATATGTGAAATTAATGGCTGAAACAATTATGTTCAAAGATTGCTCAACTATCGGACGAATCATTAATAGCAAGGAGAAAGAATTGCTAGTAACCCTGTTATCTGTAGGAGTGTGGGCCATTTGGAAGCATCGGTGTTCAGAGGCCAGAGATAAAACAGGAAACAACCACCAAAGAGCCATACAAGCTATATTTCGATCATTGTTAATAAATTGCTTTTATTGTGAATTTTACAGGCTAGTGGAACATGGAAAAGAAAGTAGATTTAAAGATGTATGGTGCAAAACTGGCCTGGTATCAATTGAACACGGATATCTAAAAATAGCAGAAGCAGAACTTGTATAAGCTAGCACACTCGCTGCTTGTTGTATATTGATATATGGTATTTTATTTAATTTAATTGACTTTATTTTAAACTCTTAATGTCTTAGGAGATAATAATGTTGACGAATAACCTAACCTCGGGAATCGGTATATTTAAATATCAAATGAACATCGCGTCAATGTTCTGGAGCTGATCCGACTTTCGAGTTCATTAGGTGAACAGAGTATGACATCTTACATATATACAATTAGCATCTTGTTGTAAATGTTTACAGTAGGTGTATTTGTTCCAGGGTAAGTTGCAAAAACTTATAAGGAAGTAAATTTAGAATGTGAACCCAGAGCGCCATCTATGTAGTCATAGTTTGTATACTTTTGCTTTGTGCATTATACGACATAAAGGCTCCTAGCCTGCTCGGTATTTAGGAATCGCCCAACTGGCGTCAATGAGTGACCGTTTGTTACTTATTGACGAGTCACCTCGCCACTTGTTGGCAAGCTGCACTCGCCATTTGGGCATAATACTATATGGTGTGCTACGTTAAACTACATATGATCTACTGAGCTTGCCGATCATGAATCGGCTCAATGGCATCAATGAGTAGCAGTAACTTACTGCTAATTATTGATGAATCGCTTTTTCACTTATTGGGTAACTATGCTCGCCATTTGGGCCTACTACTACACGGTGTGCAAATAGTAATGGCCTTGTTGAATTATATTATGTTATCAGCTCTTTGTGAGGGGTTTTCTATGTAGTTATGCCATGGGTGTGGTATATGGTAATAGAGTATTTTAGCTTGCACTGTTTTGATATGTTAAGTTTGTATTGTTATTCATATACTATTAATAAAGCCTGCTATTTCACCCGATTTTTTTATGGGGGTTTGCAAGCCTTTTCCAAAGGAGTTCCTCCGTGAAGTATGTCCGACTGTGTCAGCATCGGATTTTCAAAAAAGCTAGTAGTAGTAGTGGCAGCAGCAGCAGCAGCAGCAGTAATAGTAGGAGCAGCAGCAGCAGCAGCAGTAGTAGGAATGATAGAGTTCAGGCTGATTTCCATGAAATCTATATATGGAGATGGAAGTCGCCCATGTGGCTGGTTGTAGTTGACTCCCCCCTAGAATAGCATAGAAATTAATAATGGACCTTTCCCAGTTTATACATCGACTATATGACGTCATATAACGTTATACTCAACTAAGTGACGTGTAGGATGACGTCATAATCATGACGTCATGAATGACTCGATATAGCCCGTCTTAAACGCTTAATAGTCAGGCACGTTGTACGAATTGTTTGTTTTTGCTATTTACTAAGCATGCTGTTGAATATTTTGAAATTAATTTGACTTGGCGCTGTTGCTGCCATAGGCCGCTACAGCACCCGGTCAAATTAGTTTCAAAATATTCAACAGCTTACCTGTATAGCTTTGTGGAAATTGATAGTCAGGGAATTCAGGGATCGACCGATCCCAACACGAGCGTGATGTGGGTGGAGCTTAGCTATTGGTGGGAGGGGCATAGTAAAAATCGGAAAGGTCCATTGCAATGCCAAACGATGAGGACGAGTTATTCAGTGTGGTCACGTGATAACTGAGCATTGGGATTCAGGAATTATCTCGCACAACATGACATGATTCCTGGAATTTTACCATTGTCATTGCTCTGATGCCCCTCAGCATTTCCAATGCGGAAGACAGCGCGTACTTCAGTACTGTTCCTAGACATGTGTGTGCTGCGACGTTTTCGCGTTGTTCCGCAGTTCGGTACCTGAAAATGACAAATAACTTTCTTCACCTAATACACATGATTTGAAAACTCATTCTTCGAAGACAGTTCTTATGCATATGTCTAAATATGGCGTAAGTCGCTGCCGATAAAACCGTCAGTAGAGCTGGGCTAATACAGTTATAAATCACAGAGAACAGAGATGTTCAGAAGTAACCATTCTACTGGATACTCTAAGTATTCATTGGAGACAGCCATATAACCGTCGATTGTCTAATTCAAGGGAGACAATTGATTAAAAAGTTGAATACCATTCATAAACATTGTTATATAACATTCTCCTTTTCGTGCATGACAGATTATCTGATATAAACATAAAATACAATCTTGGAAAGAAATTATTAGTAAGTATTGCTACATTGTCACATGTACATATTTTGAAATATTGATGCTCTCAGAATGCATCTCCCGCATTTCTGGAGGTAATTATGATGATTAAGTTGGAAGTGACAATGTCAATTTTTCATGGAAAAGTTTCAAAACTTGAGTTTTACAAGAGCAGCTGAAACTTCCCCTGTAATATTCAACATTTGGAATTAATTTAACTGGCATATATTTGGCCGAGTGAACAGTACTTCAGGCACTCTAATGCTAATAATTCAACATTATAGTCTACTATTACCAAACACAAACCGATTAGGCCTATTACATTATCATCCACAAACACCAGATAGAGTACATTCTTACAGTACTATTTATGACAAGACAGATAATAAGGTTGTTACGACAACACATTAACTTATCATTTAATTCCACCTATTCGCATTCATAACTTAGTAATGCAAAATGGCAGTATACTTTTGAAGGCTCTGTTAGAGAATCCTAATCCGCTGCAATATTAGTGTTAGTATTGTGAAAGTGTTGTCTTCAAAATCTTAGAGAATAGCTTTGTCCAATTTGATTCTTCAATGTTCACTTCACCCCTTTATTGACATTTATCAATCCATATAATATAAATAGGTGGATAGATTGGTAGGTGGACGGATGAATGAATGGATAGATTGCATTGTTTCACTTTCAAAAGGTGAGTGTGCTGCATTATTCCCCTTAGTAATGTCACATGACCAAATGCTTTTATTTGATTGGTTAAGATCAGGGGTGGATGATCTGGTATTTCCCTCACACGAGGGCAATGCCACTCGGTATCCCCGCGCGAAAAACATGTTTTCGTTTTTCTGCGCAGCTAGCCATAAAGCTCATTATAACAATATGCATGTTGCTAAAATGGCGGATACGCGTCCGCTTCGGAATTGATGAATTTCAAGATTTCAAGTGGCTCAATTTCAAGACAACTATACGGGAACGCTGTTGCATATTTTGAAACTAATTTGACGGGAGCCGTTGGCGCAGCAAGGTTGTATATCCCTCAAAACACTTGTAGTCGAATAGCGATTGCATTACTCGACAAATTAATCATAGCCATAAAAACGGCGAGTTAATTATCGTTCGCAATCTTGTACATTTCTTTGTGACGTGATAATAATGATCCGCGTGACGAGCGTGTTACATACGGAAATCAACATAGCGATGTGAAATGGATTACTCATAGAATTAATTGTGGAAGTAATTAGTCTATGGTAAGCCCATACCGAAGTATGATGTTATTCCGGATTAACTCTCGAGCGTGAATACGACCATAGACGCCGTTTTTTGGCGTACAGCCAAGGCAAAATAGTGTCAATTTCACTCAATACACTGTAGAACTAGCCTAGAGATGTCTAATTCAAGAATTGCTTATCTAATTATATTGTCACGCTATGATTAAATCTCTATCTTCGACGTCTTATGGGTAATAAATTCGTTACACCAGTGTTTTGACGGGGGTACTATTAGTTACACCAGTGTTTTGACGGGGGTACATGGTGTTACCACACACGCAAACGTTGTATACTATTACCCTCAGAGGTCGAAGATAACGTGACAATATAATTAAATAAGCTATTCTTGAATTAGACATCTATAGGCTAGTTAAGAGTGAAATTGACACTTGATACGAATATTTTAATAAAATATTAAAGTATGGCGTTATTCCTGCCATAGATTGCATGACTCACCATGCTCATACCACCTGCTTAACTGTTTCGAGCAACCAAACACTAATTTCAAGGTACAGCAACCCTGAAAATGCTGAATATTTTGAAAACAATTGTCTGAAAGTTGTTGTTGCCAACATCTTTCAGCCAAATCGGTTTCAAGATATTCAACAGAGTTAAACCATATGGAAAATATACTCTCCAAAATTTCAATAGGCAGAGAGTTAAGAATGTCTTCCATAAAATTATCTTTCCAATGATACCATACTCGATGTGCATATAGCCGTTACAATGTTCCATAGCCTGAATCCCGATGAATGGATGACGTCAGCAGAGTTAGCAAGTCAGCGTTCAGCTCAAACGCCATAATATGTAAATATCAAAATGATGTTTGGAACATTCTTAAATTTTAAACATTTACATAATAATCACAGCATTTGGGATAAGATGTCTGATCTATGAATTCAATATATATATACTGTCTCATGCGCTTCAGCTTACTCGTATATAGTAACTACCTTTCTGCAGTCGACACTGACATCGCTATTGAGACAGAATTCCACTTTGCACTTTATGCTGATTGTCTCCTCTTGGTTTGACGTGAATTTCACAGGCCTAAATTCACACGCGGCATCTCGTCTTTCTGGATTGGAACTATCAGCCGCTCGGCGGATGTAGCTAAATGGTTCAGGAGAAACCGGTATGAGGAGCGCTATCCCGTTAGAATTGGCGCAGCTGTTAATAAAGCACACGTAACGAATTTCCGATTTGGTCATTCTCATTTAGTGTTCTTATAAATTGATAAACGATGTGGATCTTAAATAAATTTAGAACTATTTGTTACTTTATGAACGCTTTAACTAACTAGCAGCACATCGGCCACTTTAGTTAGGTATTTGCAGGCGCCGTTATTTCGGACTCTTTTGTCTTTGGTGGTGTGCAATGGTCAGTATAAAAGCATTCTCGGAATGACAATACTAGTCATTGACCTGCTGGCGTCAGTGTAGTCAGAATTCTCTGATGCTATCCTATAAAAATTCTGTCATGACGGGCTGGGGTTAAAGTTCCTACAATCGTAAAGTAACGTTCACATTGGCCGCGTGTGTCGAGCGGCGCGATTGAGACAGGCAGCACGTGGGCGGAAAGTGTGCTGCAGTAAAGCTCGGTTTCCAGCTCGCTTGCAGTGCGAATGCTCCTATTAATATGAGCGGGTTTATAAAAACAGCCCGACCGTCTCGCGTATGTGGCTCGTATGCAATCTGAATGGGCATTAAGCGAAACTGAAACTGATGGTCGCGAGCACACGCCGCACACCTGCCGCTCACCTGCCGCCCACATGCTGCCCGCATACTATGTGAATTAACCGTCTTGTGTGTCAACGTTTTAATCGACAAGTTGGACGAAACGGCCTCTGGCAGTAGTTTTGAGTAGTGTTCATTTGTAGAACAGGATAAAAGTATTTTTTTTAATTTACCACTGTAATGACTGACGCAGTAGCCGAGCCAGTCATTTCAGTGGTAAATTAAAAACAAAGTATCTTCTCTTTGCCTGACTCGAATTTTCTTGACCATTACCAATTTGATGATCAAGTCGGGCAGAAACGGTCTCTGCAGTGGTGATGAGGAAAGCCTATTTCCAGGAAACGAGGATTTCATTGGTAACTTTACAAAAATACTCTTTTCTTGGCCTGCAAAAATTAAAGTTTTCTTGAAAAATCTTGACCGTTAAAGAGTTAATTGATATAGTCTAAGTAGCATTTTGAGCGCGTTGAGTAGTTGTTGATACAAGAGGCGTAAACACTATGATGAACGTTTCTGGTTTTAGCTATGCCCCGTCCATCTCTAAGGTCGACCCACACCTCGATCGATCGATCTCTGAACACCCTGACTATCAATTTCAAAAAATTACACAGGTAAGCTGTTGAATATTTTGAAACTAATTTGACTGGGTGCTGTTGCTGCCTATGGCAGCAACAGCGCCCAGTCAAATTAGTTTCAAATTATTCAACAGCATGTTTATTAAATAGCAGAGAATTACAAAGACATACAATTCATACAATGTCTCGGAGTATTTGAGATTTAATGGTAACCTACATGGAACTCTTTGTGACGTAACGATTGTGACGCCATCATGCATGCGCTGAGCTGATTAGGACGTCATATGAGGTCAGATGATGTATGGATACTCTGGAAACGTGAATTGTATGCTAAGAAACGACGCGCCCCTCACCGAATGCCACCCGCGGTCAGTGTGGACGTAACCAACCAACAAACCAACCAACCAACCACCAATCAACTAACCAACCAACCAACCAACCAACGAACGAACGAACCAATCAATCAACCAACCAACCAACCAGCCAACCAACCAACCAACCTGCACGCCAACCAACCAACCAACCAACCAACCAATCAACCGACCACCAACCAACTAACCAACCAACCGGCCAACCACCAACCTACCACCAATCAACTAACCAACCAACCAGCCAGCCAACCAACCAACCAACCACCCACCAACCAACCAACCACCAATCAACTAACCAACCAACCAACAAACCAACCAACCAACCAACCAGCCAACCAACCAACCAACCAACCATCCAGCCAGGCAACCAACCAACCAACCAACCAATCACCACCCAACCACCAATCAACTAACCAACCAACTAACCAACCAATCAACCAACCAATCAACCAACCAACCAGCGCGCCAACCAACCAACCAACCAACCATCCATCAACCAACAAACCAGCCAACCAACCAGCGCGCCAACCAACCAACCAAACTAACTAACAAACAATCAGGAACATGATAGGAGCAACACCTTCACATAGAAAAGCAAAAGGATCAAGTGGTTTTAACACCTGCATATAATAACTACAAACAATCCTTTAGAGATCAATCAGTCGACCGATCGATGGATCGATAGATCGTGCATTACAAGCCCCTCCCTATAGGCTGACTCTGCACCCATAAGGGTTAACGTTAAAACAACGCAGGTGTGTGTGATGCGTATGTACAGTGACGTCGGTTGGACAGCTGACGCCGTCGTGCACATGCACTGGGATGATAGGATGGTATTGAGCTAAGTACTGGACATGTTAGAGAGTGGGAAGGGAAAGTCAGTATTGCCTTATATACGTAAGCAAAGGACTGGGATGGTTACCTTTTCAGATTTACCAGCTTATCTATATCAATTGGAATTTAGCCTAGTCAGTGCCAATTACAAGCCTGCGGGGCGCTCCCAAAGAAGTTATTGGATTGATTGACATCTATCGAGTCCCTTATTCCAGGTCCCATTCACGCCATTCAAGGCTATTATTGGTAACTTCTCCAGCTTTTACATTGGTACCCATTTATACTCCTGGGTGGAGAGAGAGGCAACGATGAGTGAAGAAGATTGCCTTTGTTTCCAGCGATCGTCAGTTGGCTGAACAGAGACGCGGTCCCGCGGTCGCTGGTTTCACAGCTCTGCTCGTTACCGCCTGACCCACCGCCTCCTCTGCCGCCGGTTGCTCATTTTGCATTCACCCTTTTAAAGCCTGCGACTGGCAAGTAGGCAGGTACATAAGGATTCTAATTTAAATGCCTGCCCAGCTCTTCGCCGTCTGGTAGTGTAGAGTAAACAGCATATGTAGGATCTCCGCTTAAAGAACATGCATCTGAGACTCAAGCGCCACCTTCTCTGCTAAAAACTGGAAAATATTCATTCAGGCATTGGCCGCGAACCTCAGTGATCATCCTACCTGAGCCATAACTGTTTAAGCCTACTGACACCATGTTATTCACACACATATTGGGATTGATCGCCCAGTCAAATTAGTTTCAAAATATTCAACATACCATTTATTAAGTAGTAAAGACATACAATTCGTACAACAACGCATAGTCCGTCTTCAAATATGCGTTTGTGACGTACTTATCATTCTACACGTAACGTAGTTGATTATGACGTCATATGATGGATGGATACAGTGGAAAGGTTCATTAATATTTGTGTGAAAAAACGTATTCTATATTCATGCAAAATATGACTAATGACTAAATTGTGAAAAATTACCCACAGCCTAATAAGTTTATCTCAACATACTATTACCAGCAAATGATGAGGTGAAAGGAAACAATATTTCAACAATGTATACCAATTTAATCCAGATAAGCATCTTACTGGCGTTTAATTTTTAGACGCGATTTGAGATCTACAAAAACACATTAGATCTGAAAATGTCTTGGAAAGAGTGGCACCCATTTCATTTTCTAGTGTTCTAGAATTCCGCTTCCACATCGCTCGCGCTGATATATTATTATGCATTAACTAACCATTAGAACATACCCTTCATCAATAAATATCATAGTTTTTTCCTCCGGTTCCACCCCGAACATAGTACATGATGTTACAGTGTACCCTGTGTAAACGATGGAGTCTAAAACAACAATATTAATAATAATAATAATAATAATAATAATAATAATAATAATAATGATGATGATGATGATGATGATGATGATGATGATGAGAAGAAGAAGAAAAAGAAATAATAGAATTCAAGAACAGTTTTGCGCCTTCGAACATTACCCGTCCTTCATCCAACAGCGATCAGCACTTACTGCAGATATAAACTTCACTTGGGAAAAATCCTGAACGCCTCATTCTGGCTGATCATATTCCCATATTATAGAGCAATACTAGCATTCCAGAGTAGAATATATTTTCGTAATTTATGACAGAACTGAAATGGCCACGGAAAAAAGTTATATATTAGGTTTTAATTAAAGGCTGTATTTGTACAGATGCTAGTAATAAGTTAGACAATTTAACCTTTTCCGTTAAACTCCGTGCAAAATATTATTAAATACTTTGAAAAGGAAATGGCAACATCAAAATATCAGGCAGCTAGCTATCCATCAGGCATTTTAAAAGTACCAAATTTTAGTTCACGATGAGACGAGGTATATCTAGGAATGGATCCCTATCTTTGTCCCAAGACCAGCTTAACTATTGGACCGGTCATACTCTGGACTGGCTCAATGACTGGTCCTGTAATTCACCTTTCCAGAGTACCCACCCATCGTATGACGTCATAATGAACTGCGTGATGTGTACAATGACATCATAATGAATGACGTCATGAATGACGTCGATAAGTATGTCACGAACGCATATTTGAAGACGGTCTATGCGTTGTTGTACACATTGTTTGCTTTTACTATTTAATAAATATTCTGTCTGTTGAATATTTTGAAACTAATTTGACTGGGCGCTGTTGCTGCCGTAGGCAGCAACAGCACCCAATCAAATTAGGTACAAAGTATTCAACAGCTTCCCTGTATAGTTTTCAGGAAATTGATAGATAGGGCATTTGGGGATCGATCAATCCCGACACGGCGAGGTGTGGGTGGAGCTTAGCTAGTGATGGGCGGGACATGTTGTGGATTTGGATGAGGTGGTCTGATCAACCAACTCTAATGCATTCATTTATGGCCTGATACAATTAACTCTTCTGCACGCAGAATCTCGAGGTGACTAGCACCTTGTCTAATTGTCTGGTAAGATGTAGCAGCATCGTTTAGGAAACACCATCGGTCTGGCCATGCTTGTATGATGATGTAACTACGTAGTTATGTATATTAATGATTGAGGCAAGTAAGGCCATAATCTATTTGCAATCAGACAGGCGTACTTGGCAACGGGATGACAAGTGTCGCACCTGATAACAGGATGAAAAGCGAGCTAATAATAGTTGGTGCATGTAGGTCACAATAATGAATCACAGTTAAGATAGGAATACCATTCGGCACCAATTTAGAGATGATGTAACATAGAGAGGCGAACATGGCCTATAGTTTCCCGCCAAAAATAATGTTTAGGGACGTCATACATAAATGTAGAATAATAGCAACAGTTATGAACAACGCTCATGGACGTCATACATAATTGAGATTGATAAACGCTGTGGGTCCCATAATCAGCGTGTACAGTTAGTATCAGAATAACAGGAATAGAATATAAATATGTGGCATAAGATTCCCGGTTATAGAAAACACCACGATGTGAATGTATAAAATAAATACGGGAGCAAACGCTGAGTTTTATACGAAACCAGAAAGATGATGCGATCTTTAGCAATAGACAGACATGATAATAATAATGATAATATTTAATATTAAGAACATTCGAGAAGCACTAGATTTTGCACTCAATGACTAAATTCTGCACTCAGTGACATGGATGACATCACTCCCATAGGCCCTGTACTTAAGATCTCCCTTAGGATTAACATGGAGATTATTCTGGGCAAAATCTCATTGAAGTGGATTGACTAAAATGCAAGTTTGACCAATCACAGAACTGGAAATCGATTCCAATCAGATGGCTTAAAATCTCGGATTGGCCGACTGAAAATACGACCAATGAGACTTAGTTTCTTAAGAAACAATAGTTCCAGGGCGTCTTTCAGAAAGGGCACAGGCAGGAAAATAATGTGTATAAACTGCTGCACAGTCCCGAGTAAAATTAGTTTCAAAATGTTCTGTAGAAGTCTTGGTAAATAGTAAGGACATACAATTCATACATTTGACGGACATTTCAATGTTCATGACGGAGCCAGATACATCATTATGTATTGCGACGTTAGCCTACACGTGACGTATTTGAGTATGATGTGATATACATGAGTGTCAGATCTGATCCCTTCATTGCATAAAACAGAAAGTCTAGATAGCGATGATCCCCTATTTAGAGCATAGTTAGGAACTCCCATATGGTGCATATGGTATTGCGTCAATATGTTGACGTACATACCTTAGGGTTGTTGGACAGAGCTGTTCATTAGAATAATCAAATGGACCTTTCCACTTTTAGCTATGCTCCGCCCATCTCAATCTAAGTTCCACCCACACCACGCCCGTGTTGGGATCGATCGATCTCTGAATTCGCTGACTATCAATTTCCAGAAAACTATACAGGTAAGCTATTGAATATTTTGGAACTAATTTAGTTTCAAAATAAAATATTCAACAGCATGCTTATTAAATAGTAGAGACATACAATTCGTACAACGTGTCGGACTAATACGCATTAAAGACGAGTAGTCCAGTCAATCTAGGCCAAAAATATTTTAACCTGGATCAAATTGCAACAGAATTTTTTTACCTCGCCCAGTGTATAGGGGGCCATCCTGTACAACATATCAAAAGTCCTCCAAAATTCCAATAGGGGAAAGGGTAAAATGTGCATAATTATTACCAGATTTGGGCCATTTCACCTGAAAAATCCATTTTTCTTTATTTCTTTAAAACCGGTATGTAATATATGTGTGACTGGGTATTTTTGGACTTTTTTTAGTAATAAATGAATACGATTGACATATTCTCCACAAATTAAATGTATTGTGTTATGCCACTTGCATGAATTTACCTAATACCATGATTGATATTGATACAATACATATTATATTTTATTATGTCACGGTATTGTGTGTTTCTAAGCTAAGCTAAGATGAAATAGTATGGCATAGGTACCTGGTTTCTACTAATTTCATCTTGCATCAATTATCCAAGTCATCTTCCTCAATGAGCGTTATTGAATTCGAGCAACTGAGACCCTTACAGTCTTCGCAGGCGGATGTGCAGCTGAGCCCATGTTTTCTACAGGTGCATCTCTTTGATTCACAGCCAGTTTTGCAGCTGCATCTAAATGAATACAGTAAATCGTCAGGTGCTGCCAGAATGTCAGTCTTAACAGGCAGCATTTGATGGTTGAGAACTTTCCAGCCCCATTCTGTTGGATCCATATCTCCAGCATTTCCTCTCCAAACTTGAATTTGGTAGTACACGCGAAGACTGTGAAACTTTGCGGATGCGGGTGTTTGTGGTAAATCTCGTGCTTCAACATACTTGGAACTTTTTGCAACCTTCTCCCTGAATCGCCTGTACCGCAAAGCAACTAGACTATCCATTGAAGTGCCATTGTATAGAATAAGCATTGCCTTCTCACCTGCTTTTATCACGTCATCTTTATTCGCATTACTCATTGTAAACACTTCAGCAATTTGAGAGAGTTCTTTGCAGCACTGGATTTTGCTAAGGGATGCAGATTTTCCAATTCCATAAAGCCTAGATGTTGAGTCACAGCCAAGGATAGCATGAATAAATCACAGCTGTGAGCACAAACAGAACCCGAGTTTTTCCTTTGCCATTTTGATATTCCACAGTCGGGGTTTCTTTGCATTTTGCTTTGGCTCTGGTCTGAAAAATAGCTGACAGCCATTCATATCAGTATGGTATAGAAGCAACACCAGTAGGTCGGTATCGTCTCCAACAAGAGCAGTATTTGTTGACTTTGAAGCCAAGATAGCCGTTTGCGAAATTAAGACATCAGCATCACCGCTTGCCTTTATCGTTAAGCATCCAGCCTGTTCGAGCGATGAACTTAAGATTGATATGAATAATTTGCTTTAATGGACTCCAGCTCGGCTCAATCTCTATGATGGTCATAGCTTTCCAAAATAAGGGCTGATCAAATGTAATCACGGGTGCAACATGGTATCGGTTTGCCTGTTCACAAACATAAGTTAAAGTGGAAAAGATGCAGGTCATGTTACTTGGCTCTAGATCTATCAAAGGAAGGAAAATAACAGACGATTTACCTGGATAAACTCCTTGGTGAACAGTTTGCATCATGCCAGACCATGACTGTCTCCTTGAACGCAGAAACAAAGAGAAATCCCAGAGGATGTCAATGTCAGCTGTTGGGTCTGTTTGTTCCATCGCAGTTAACTCCTTAAAGGTCAATGGGAAGTTCCTGGTATGCTGAGACTCAAAGTTCCTGATACAGATCTTGCCAACTTGCTTGATATCTTCAGATGTTACATTTATCCTTGGAATAAGTTTGCACGAAAGGTTTCCTGGTGTAACAGATGCAATGATTCCCATTCCATGAAATGTATTATGCCCATCTATTGTGCAAATATTGTGATCCACATTGTCGGCAACAAACTGAATGAACTCGCCTGAAATGGCTGTGGTAGATCTCCACCATGAAGTGATGCACTGCGCTCAAACCTCTGTATCTCCGCGTATGAACATCCAAATCCGTGCTTGTACAAGGTGTCAACAATAAATCTAGATCCAAATTTATGGTGCATCTCACATGACAGCCCGAACTGCAAAGGTGCCAAAATAACTCTAGGACGAGTTCCTTGCATAATAGCCTGTCCAACTAATGCCTGTTTCATTTCTGTGTCTTTTCCAGTAAACAAAATCCGCAATAATTCCTGCAGTGTCTCTGGTAAATAATTCAATGCCTTTACTGGGTCGCTCATTTGCTCCCTTGATGGATAGCTTTCAGATGATGTGCATGAATCAATTAACTTAATATCGTGTCTAAGCAGTTTGGCAGCTGTCTGGATGATTAGCATGCTCTCTGATTTGGAATCCTTTCTCTTCTGTTCCTTATAGAAGTCAGTCAAAATAGTAGATGCTTTAGAACGAAAGGTAACAACGTTTGGCTTACCATTCACAGTGCTAATAAATATTTCATCGCCATAATTATCTTTTATTTTATCCTGCATGTATTTTGTACTGTATGCTTTATTCTCTTTATCATCGAGATACTCTTGCATTTTATTAACGAGGTCGTGCAGGGTCAGCTGCTCATCATCATTATTTTCAAGAAATGCCATTGTCGCACTAAGTGCTCTTACTCTGTCCAAGTCTTCTGGCTTTCCATGTTTTTGGGATGAGCAAAATGAGTGCAGCTGAGGGATATTTTTCATGGTTCGAAAATTTACGCTGCAGCTTTGATGGTATACTGCATTGACAACGCATAAATCCGGCGTGAAGGCAAGCCGCCCAGCTACAAGTTTGCCCCATTCGTCTTTTCTCTGCTCACAGGCCTTGGCGATACTACAATGAAAGTCATGAGTACTTACTGGATAAATATCATAGCCACGTTTCTTTCCATCTTGAATTTCTGCAGGGTATCCGCATAGCAAACAATGTTCACTAAAATCGGATGTTGGACTTTCTGAACGGAGTGTTCGCATGGGTGGCGGAGATTGTTCAATTTTCTCTGCATCACGGGCAATCCGCTTAGGATCAATGAACTCCCGTCGACATTTTACATGAACCCTCTGTCCTACTTCAGCTATGACATCGCTTTCACGGGCTCTGCTAGCATTGTTAATACCGTCACAGCCTTTAACTCGAAGCTTAACAGTTTGTGAGCCATTTTCTAGGCTCTGGTTACAAATAACGCATGTATCTAAATCCATGTCCATATTCTGATTGAATTTTATAGAAATTTATTCAAATTGTGAGATAAAAGTGAAAATTAAAATGCAATTTATTTTAGATAAAATTTTAAAAGCGAAAAACTAAATTAAACTTACTTTAAATATAATTTTTTTAAATTACCCCGGCCCTGTGCATACAACCATATTTAATCTGTGGTTTGGAGAATTTGTACAAGTGGTTCAAGGCAATATTGCCAATTGCTTACTGTCTTCCGTGACCATGAAATTCAGAGCTTAGACAACATTTCTACTTCGTTTATTTGCGGAATGAGGCAGGTAAGGGAAGTTTCATTATTCGGATAATGGCGGTAGCTAAATATGCGAATTTACCCACTTTCCCATCGAGGGATTTTGGAGGACTTTTGATATGTGACACCTGGCAGTCCCATGAATGCCGCAGAAAAGAAATAAATTCTGTTGCAATTTGTTCTAGGTTAATTTGTAGTTTTACTGGACTAGAGCCAAATAGACTCATTTATGACGTAAGTATTATGACGCCATCCTACACGCTGCCTAGCTGATTATGACGAAGGCGAATTAACCTTCAGGAAAGTAGCTGTATCGTCAATTAGTCAATGCGAAGAATGAGATAGGGGCAGGATCTTTGGGCGAGACAGAGGCAGAGACAGAGACATATACAGAGGCAGATGCAGAGACAGAGACAGATGCAGAATCAGAGGCAGGGACAGAGACAGAAGCAGAGATAGAGGCAGAGACAGAGACAGAGAGGGAAGCAGAGGCAGAGACAGAGATTAGAAACAGAGACAGAGGCAGAGACAGGTGCAGAGACAGAGGCAGAGGAAGAGACAGAAAAGAGACAGAGACAGAGGAAGAGACAGAGGCAGAGACAGAGACAGCGTCAGAAGCAGAGGCAGAGACAGAGACAGAAACAGAGGAAGAGACAGAGACAGAGGCAGAGGAAGAGACAGAGACAGAGATTAGAAGCAGAGACAGGTGCAGAGACAGAGGCAGAGACAGAAAAGAGACAGGTGCAGAGACAGAGACAGAGGAAGAGACAGAGACAGAGACAGAGACAGAGACAGAGGCAGAGGCAGAGCCAGAGGAAGAGACAGAGACAGAGGCAGAGACAGAGGAAGAGACAGGTGCAGAGACAGAGACAGAGACAGCGGCAGAAAAAGAGGCAGAGACAGAGACAGAGGCAGAGGCAGAGACAGAGGCAGCGTCAGAAGCAGAGACAGAGGAAGAGACAGGTGCAGAGACAGAGACAGAGACAGCGGCAGAAAAAGAGGCAGAGACAGAGACAGAGACAGAGGCAGACGCAAAGATAGAGACATAAATTGCGTTTCCAATAGAATGTTCAGACTGAGCATACACTCTCATATTGTTAGAATTGTATTACCGGCCTCTGCAATGGTCTAGAGAAATGTCCATTTATTGGCCAAGAGAAGGTCATTTGTGAAAAATTTACCACTGGAATAACTGGCTAGGTAACCGTGTCAGTCATTCAGGGGTACATTTTCAAAAATTGTATTCTCTTAGCCTGCAAATTTACTTTCAATAACCAAATATATTAATTTTGTTGAACAAATTTAGTCATTGAAAGGTTAAACACCACTAATAACACGTACCTGGATCTGTTATATCTATGCGCAGCCTAATCATTATCTTAAGCTCATCGTTCATCCCAACAACATCATCGGTGTATATATTCCCCCAGCCATACCCGGGTCTCTTCATCTGCACGGTCATAGAGATATCGGGCTTACGTTCAAGAAAGTCGCCATCCTTCTCAACGAGTGCACTAGCAAAATATCAAATACACGTGCGCATAATAAAACAAGGACACATTTGTCCAATACCCGTGTCGTTGACATATTTTTTCAGCCGGGCCGCTGTAAGGTCAAACGTATCTATTTTAGAAACAATGCTGCTGAAAGTTGTTGCGTTTTAGTCTTTGACAGTAAAATTGGCATACGTCTTGTGCCCCACAGACACGCATCCGCCCAAGTTAGGAAAAGATCGCTCCATTAGAGTTAATGAATAATGCTGCCTATAGCCAAATCCTCAAATCAAATTGGTGTAAAAGATATTCATAAGTTTACCTCAATAATTACATTGAAATTGGGATTCTGTGATTTCAGGATTCAAAGCATAAAAATCGATTCCAACCCGCGTAAACAAACGCTTAATTGATGACGGACTAAGCGTTGCTGTACACATTGTATGTTTTTACTGTTTAGTAAACATGCCGTTGAATATTTTGAAACTAATTTGACTAGTAGCTGTTGCTGCCATAGGCAGCAACAACACCCAGTCAAATTAGTTTAAAAAAATTCAACAGCGCACCTGTATAGTTTTCTGGGAATTGAGATTCAGGGAGTTCAGGGATCGAACGATCCTAACACGGGCGAAGCGTCGGCGGAGCTTAGCTAGAGATGGGCGGGGCATAGCTAGAGATTGGCGGGGCGGAGTTAAAACTAGATTTCACCATTGTCTCACTAATACGTAGCTTTGTCCGAAATATAAAAATATCTACCAGACCGAACGACCAAAAGACAGAGAGACAAACTGACGGAATTACAAAAAAACCGACTAGAAGCAACTAAAATTAAACGTTGGCTCGGTTTAACTGATATCATAAATGTGAATCTGTCAGTGAATTGACGACAATGTTACTTTTTCTTCTAATATTTTCGATTTTGTTACACCGGATTTGCACTAGTCAACAAGATGCTTAACTGATTTCAACACATGCTTTAGTTACACTGACGAGAATTAAGACACGGTTAGCAGACATATAGATCATTAAATTAAAACAACTTAAATGTGGTACCGTTTAAGAGCAACTTGTTTATTTTTGACAAAACCTTGTTCTTTATTACCCAAATAACAAAACATCTAAGGCGTCTATTTCTACATACGCCCATTTTTAACTAAGCTCCGCCCGCGTGTTGAAACTTTGAAACGTGAGCTCCCAGAATCTAAATTTCAAGGTAACCATACAGGTACGTTGTTGACTGTTATAAAACGAATGCCTGTGGCAGGGACAGCTCCCAGTCAAATGACCTTCAAAATATTCAACAGAATGTTAAGATGAAAATAAGCGTTGCGTATAAGCGAACACAGACACCATTTACTGCTTAAATAAACAGGACGAATTTGTATAGGGTCGAAATGACGTAATTACGTATGCCCATGTATAGTACATTTGAAGCTAATTTTTCGTCATTGCTTCCAGTCCACGATCTTCACAACAACGCGTATGCCCATTGTCAGTGATATCCGCCAGCATTGTTGCATCTTTTACCATTAAATATTTGCACCAGTCTAATGACGTTATAAAATTTGTACCGGCGTATCGCGGTGCTCCTCGCTATTTGGGGAAATGCAAACAAGTTCATAGTACCTATGACGTCATAATGAAATGTCGTCCGCTAGAATTTTTAGATCGCGTTTATCCAGACATAAGCTACAAAATAACGGGAATTAAAGTTCTCATCTATTCTTAAAATCTACATATCCTAGCTAAGTTTAGAACTATTTGTTACTTTATGGACACTAACTAACTTGGACTGTAGCCGCCATTTTAGACAGATATTTGCGGGCGCCATTATTTCAGACTCTATTGTCTTCGTCGGTGAGCTATTGTTCGTATACAATCATTCTCGTAACGCTAATGCTAGTCATTCTTTTGCCGGCTTTCAAGGCGAGCGCCTAGTAAGCATAGCGTAGTACAATGCTAGTTCTATATTTCCTATGGTGCAAATAAAAACAAATATATCTATAACAAGTTACTGAATGCTATTGCTGCCGATAGCAGCAACAGCTTTCCGTCAAATTGTTGTCAAAATAATCAGCTGATAATACAATTGTCACTAGGCAAAGTTTTGATAGCCATTTGGCTGAAAATCGTTGATGAAACAACTTTCAATGAAATTGTTCTCAAAATAATGAGCAGGGCAGTCAATGTTGCAAGACCTGCTGACGATATTTCGAGCAATTTTATTGACAGTCATTTCTTACTCAGGCAGCAACAGTGTTGTCAAATTTTTCTCAGAATAATCAGCTGGCTTTCGTTTTTGTTAGCTAACAAATGCATACGCAATAAGTTATGCCTATATGCTATACGGAATCAAGACCCAGTCTCAGATACGCTCGAAAATTCGGTTCATTTCATTGTCAAGCAGGAGGTAAGCGTATTATTCTATTCACGGTAGACATGTCAGAGGCGATCGTGCATGTGCTGGTGGACTGCTTGATCTTTGTGAACATATTTCACTCTGAAATACGCATACGATATAGGCCTAACTAATTGTGTATGCACTTGCTCGCAAACAAAACAGGAAGTCCGCTGATTATTCTGAGAAAAATTTGACAACGCTGTTGCTGCCTGAGTAAGAAATAATTGTCAATAAAGTTGCGCGAAATATCTTCAGCAAGTCGTGCAACGTTGACTACACTGCTAATTATTTTGAGAACAATTTGATTTTAAGTTGTTGCGTCAACAATTTTCAGCCAAATTTTTATCAAATCTGTATCTGGTGACAATTGTATTATCAGCTGATTATATTGACAACAATTTGACGGAAAGTTGTTGCTGTTATAGGCAGCAGCAGTTTTCAGTAAACTTGTTATAAGTGTATTTGTTGTCACTTGTACCATAAATCATAAAGATCTGGTGGACTAGCTGTGGTGATAAAGAAAAATCTATGTACATGGATAAAAGAAATTAAATCAGCTAGCCAATATATACAATGGATCAAAATAAGCAAGACTCTTACAGGTTTGGATAACGAAATAATCTTAGGAGTTGCGTATATTCCGCCAGAATATTCGAAGTACTCGTCACTTGAAGCCTTTACTGAAATCGAAGACGAGCTACTAAATTTCACTACACATCCTGACTTTACCATTCTTATAGGTGATATGAATGCTAAAACTGGACTTCTTGATGAAAGATTGGAGCTAGATGACGATCTTCTAGATATATACCAAAGCAGTGTCGATATATCTGAATTTAATATAGGCAAGTACAATGGCAAATTGGTAATTAAACGTACATCAAGTGACATAAATAAACCAAATGATTTTGGCAAGAAATTGATCGATATATGTAAATATAACACCCTTATTATATACAATGGAAGAATTGGGAGTGATATAAACATAGGGAAACAAACATGTCGCGATAGCTCAATAGTAGATTATGTACTTTCTTCCTATGCTCTAGTAGATTATGTATATGACTTTGAAGTTATGGACTATTCACCATTAATGTCAAATGATCACTGTGCCATATCAGTAACATATATATGTCAAACACATCACGCAACACAAAATATAACAGTCGCAAATATCACCAACGAGCAAAACCACAAAGCACCTCCACTACCGACAGCTTGGAAAAGCGAAAAAATACCAGAATTCCTAAGTAATGTCATTGAAAGTCCAATCCTAAATCAGCTAAAAGCGGACGCCGACCAGAATTTACTTAATACTAACCTAATTGTCGCAAACATCAATGAACTACTAAAAAACGCAGCACTATAAAAACTTTTGGAAAAAGAAACTTGAAGCGGGATAAATCCCTGGGGCGTGATAAGAAACGAAAAAACAAACCATGGTTAACTCCAGATTGTTATAAGACACGTACGAAATTTCATAGATATAGGCACAGCCATCGCGTAGCTCATTATGACCAAACCAAAATAGAAATGATAGATGCCAGTAAAGCATATAAACATGCGATGAATAAAGCAATTAGGCTACATAAAACAAAAATTGAGCAGAAATTAAGTAAGCTTAGCCGGCCGAACCCAAAACAATATTGGAATATACTAAAATCATGTGACCCGAAAAACGAGAAATGCCCTGTGACTATAGAATATATGTTTAAATTCTTCCAATCAATAAATGAAAAAGCCGCAATTCCTAGAAATACACCTACAGAAAGTGATTTAATGCCAGAAAATATACGATTAAACTGTGTAATCACAGAAGAAAAAATCCGAAAAGCTATTGGAAAACTGAAAAATAGTAAGGCGGCTGGAGCTGATGCAATACTAAATGAATATATAAAATCTACGCAAGATATTATGATACCAATATACTGTTGCCTATTTAATAATATACTTAATACTGGAGAAGTACCTGAAATCTGGACAGTTGGCTTAATAAAACCAGTTTATAAAGGAAAAGGAAATGTCCAGGAACCAAAGACTTTTAGACGATAACATTAGTCAGTTGCCTAGGCAAGTTGTTTACATCCATAATAAGTTCACGAATCAACTACTACCTAGAAACCACAAACACTTTAAATGAAGCACAAGCTGGATTTAGACAGAACTACTCTACAACTGATCATATTTTTTCGCTCTACGCCCTTATCCAAATATGTGCCAAGACTAAAAAGCAATTATTTTGTGCATTCACTGACTTAGAAAAGGCTTTTGATACTATATGGAGGGAAGCATTATGGGATAAACTAATCAAACAAAATATTAATGGTAAAGTTCTGGCTGTTATTAAAAGTATGTACAACAACGTAAAATCAAAATTTGTCCGTAACCATGAAATTTCTCCTGAGATT
The DNA here is from genome assembly GCA_034401795.1 of Chaetoderma sp. LZ-2023a. Classification (NCBI taxonomy): domain Eukaryota; kingdom Metazoa; phylum Mollusca; class Caudofoveata; order Chaetodermatida; family Chaetodermatidae; genus Chaetoderma; species Chaetoderma sp. LZ-2023a. The sequence continues at coordinate 55,238,887 of CM067363.1, read as the reverse complement.
ATATGCAAATGGCGGAGTTGGGCCGGGCGAAAACCTGTCTCCGATTCTCTTTAGTTTATATTTAAATGACTTAACGGATTATCTCGAGAATCACCAATGTAATGGTATTAAAATTATGGAAAATCTAAACATATATCCGACAATGTTAGCTCTGCTCTATGCTGATGATACAGTTATTATGGCTGACAAAAGGATAAACCTACAAGTCATGCTGGATGAATATTACAAATACTGTACCATGTGGAATCTGAAAATAAACGTAGACAAAACTAAAATAATTATTTTTGCCAGACGTAAGGCCACCGAGGTATCATTTAGCTTATGAACAGGGCGTGTAGAAGTAATGGAAACCTATACATATTTAGGAATAGACTTCACTAAAAATGGTACGTTTATTGATACAATAAAGCATCAATATGATCAGTGTACGAAAGCCATGCACGGTCTGAATCGTCGAATCGCAAATCTCGATCTATCGGTAAATTGCCAACTTAAACTCTTTGATGCAACCATTATCCCGGTTGCTCTTTATGGCAGCGAAGTAAGGGCTACGAAAACTATCAACGCTTAGAACAATTGCACTGCAGTTTCATAAAACAAGTACTAAAAATAAAGACGACTACCCCATCTTTTATGGTGTATTGTGAAGTTGGACGGTACCCAATCCAAATTACTATCAAATGCAGAATGTTGAAATATTGGGCTACAGTTTTAATGAGCAGTCAAAATAAAATCTTATTTAAACTTTATAACTACATGTATAAACACTATATGGAGGAAGGCGTACACTACCCATGGATAAAATATATTGAAACAATGTTAAACGATACAGGAAGAGGTTTTCTGTGAACCACACAACAAGTACTCGATAAAAAGACTACTGTGAACCGGATAAAGCCACTAAAAAGCTAGCATTACTTAAAAAAATGTGCCTTTATATTAGAAAAATTATGAAACATTTTTCCAAATGATAACACCTACAGCAAATTACCATGACTATGACAATGACAATACATATAATCCGGGCAAATACACGGCCTACCCATATTACTACTGCTACAATAACGACGACGACGACGACGACGACGACGACGCCGCCACCGACGACGACGACGACGCCGCCGACGACGACTACTACTACTACTACTACTACTACTACTACTACTACTACTACTACTACGACGACGACGACGACGACGACGACGACGACGACGACGACGACGACGACGACGACGACGACGACGACAACGACGGGTGCTGCTGCTGCTGCTACTGTTGCTGCCACTATTACTAACGCTACTGCTACTACTACTACGACGACGACAACGACGGGTGCTGCTGCTGCTGCTACTGTTGCTGCCACTATTACTAACGCTACTGCTACCGCCACTACTACTACTACTACTACTACTACTACTACTACTACTACTACTACTACTACTACTACTACTACTACTACTTGTATTAGGCTCATGATAATAAGCAATGTAAGATCTGGTACCCATGGAAGATGCAGTCTGCAGGAATTCAACAACCAGACAATTAACGGGGAAAACGTGACATGGTGGGGGTGGGGTGGTGTTGTTATACTTTAATTCTGTAAACCTGGCCCCACTCCTCGTTTCTCTTTCATTTTTTCGCGGAATCGAGGAGAACGGACGAAAAGCTACTCGCGATGTCAGGGAAGGGTGGAATGGCGGGAGGGGGAGGGGTTGTTATACTTAATTTTGTAAACCTGGCCCCACTCCTCGATTCTCTTTCTTTTTTTCGCGGAATCGAGGAGAACGGACGAAAAGTTACTCGTGACGACAGGGAAGGGTTGAGTGACCAATGGTGAATATGTAGGGAATACCGCTGAACAAATGCGGATAAAGATTATTATGTTTAACTAAATTATTTTTAATTGCTTTTTTATGGTCGCAGGAGGAGGTGGGTTGGATGTGGGGCAGGGGGGGGGGGGGCACTCACGCGAATTGAATTACCACATTGTTTCCGGATGCCGCCATCCATACTTATAAACAACGAGAAGCCACCCAGCATGACGGAGATGGCAGAGTAGATGACTTGCCATTGAGTGGTAATGTGGGTGGGCGCGTAGCTGACGCGATGATATATAATATACGGATATTATTATAATGAGCAGTGTATATCTAAACATTTAGTGTCTGGCATCAATCCCACCCCCACCGCAACCCCTACCCCCGCCTGATGACCTCAATAATAATTATTGTTTAATAAAAAGAATGATGATGATAATAATAATAATAATAATAAAAATAATAATAATAATAATTATTATTATTATTGTTGTTGTTATTGTTATTATTATTATGATAATATAATGTAGTGGTTGTGGTTGTGGTACCGTATTATGCTTGTATTATGTCTGTTCACATGCACATGTGTTTATATGTTCCCTCATATACTTGTGAAGGTCTGGGTGTAATAAATGAAATGAAATGAAATAAGTAATATACATAACTGGTATTTAACTATACTATGCACATCTATGCGCTCACCTTGAAAGCCAGCAGAAGAATGACTAGCATTAGCGTTACGAGAATGGTTTTATACAACAATTGCTCACTGGCGAAGACAATAGAGTCTGAAATAATGGCGCCAGCAAATATCTATCTAAAATGGCGGCTACGGTTCTAGTTAGTTAAAGTGTCCATAAATTAACAAGTAGCCATAAATTTAGCTAGGATATGTATCTTTTAAGAATAGATGAGAACTTTAATGCATGTCTGTCCGTAAATACATGAATGTGCATTCCTTCTGGGTGCGAATGGCGTGGTACCGTGCCTTAAATTTCCTGCTATCAGTGCTAAATACATACGGCTTTGACAACAACGACTTTCCACGGCCATGGGTGTTAAAATAATACGAGATAGTCAACCAAACCTCATATTGCACTTACAGATGCATAAATAGGAATATAAATATTGTATCTGGTCTGCGTCAGACTATTTAATCGTTTTACATTCTGAAGTAAATGTACGCGATTTCGTGATATCGATATCACACAAACCTTTGACATTGAAAATGCGCAGTAGGTTGCCCTAAAACAACTAGGGGAATATACGCATAATGAATAACCATATCCCATAATGCAACGGGGGCCCATGAAGAAACCACAAAAGCTATATTATAAGCCGAAACTGGAACCCAATAAAAAAACTCGCGACCGGAAATGAATCTTTCTCAGTCGCATGGTATATGTATTTTAGCCTGGCTTCCTGTCTCAATTTCTGTTGATTTTTCCACATTACACGTACACACATGTTAGGAATGGCTTTGCACGAAGCGATCGTTCATTGCGTTCGCTATTAAATTATATATTTATCAAATAAAATGCAATACGTACACTGGTGACGGATTTGTGAATTTCTGTGACGGAGCGATTCATCATTTTGATTCTAACGTCAGCTAACTAGTGAGATAATTGACTGTGACGTCAGACACCTGATTGACAGATAGGATCTCTCTACGGTCTGATGAGAGACATCCGTATTAACGAATAGAGGAATTCGTTTCTACCTATGACACGCTCCTCACCCAATTAATGGCTACGCTCCACCCAGGCTTTACCCGTGTTGGGATCGATCACACCCTGAATGAGCAGAATCGCAACTTCAAGGTGACTATGCTGGCAACCTGTTGACTATTTTGAAACTCAGTTGACTGGGTGCTGTTGCTGCCTCTTGCAGCAACAGCTCCCATTCAAATTAGTTTCAAACCATTCAACAGAATGTCTATGAAATATTAAAGACATACAATTCGTACACGTGACGGACTATCCAATGTTCCTCACAGACCTAGATACGCTATTTACTACACAATTTGATTGTGATGTCAGCCTATGCGTGACGTTATTGATTATGACGGTATATATTTGAGGATCAGATCGGATTAATCTATTCTTATCTCCCGACTCCAAAAGCTATAAACGGGTTTAACTGTTCGTACCTTGTGATATGTATGCCTTCCACAGTCATAGTGTCTGGATCCTCGACATCATCATCGAATTCACATGCCATTTCGTATACAGTGTCCGACCCAACATAGCCTATATCCAATCCTTTGGTAGCGAATATGAGCTTAAACTTCTGTTCATATGTATCAGGCCGTGACACCTGCAAAAACACATTTGACTAAAATAAATGTGATATTTCAAATTTATTAATTAACAGCAATTTTTAAATATAAGTTTTCATATAATGTTTTAGAGATGTACGCCAAAGTGTAATTGATTTTGGTGGTGGGGGTAGGGTGGGGTGGGAGGGAGGAAGATGTTATGTGGTCCATACAGTCTTAACGCCAGGTATGTCACGCGTTAAAAATGGGTTTTACTTATTACTGTGTTCACTCCTATAGATAGCACTCATCAAACCTTTGTACACGATAGCGTAATTGAACATGAACTAGCCCTTCGTCAATTTACTCAATGTACCTCCGTCAATTCGCAACTGGTATACGCTTGTCAGTCAGTCAGTCAGTCAGTCAGTCAGTCAGTCAGTCAGTCAGTCAGTCAGTCAGTCAGTCAGTCAGTCAGTCAGTCAGTCAGTCAGTCAGTCAGTCAGTCAGTCAATCAGTCAGTCAGTCAGTTAGTCAGTTAGTCAGTCATTCAGTCAGTCTGTCAGTCAGGAAGTCAGTCAGTCAGTCAGTCTGCCAATCTGGCAGTGGATATGTCTGCTAACGTACTTACGTGTCTGACAATGGCCATTTGGCAACATTCAGAAGAAGACTTTTGGGAATTTTTTCGCATTTTAAATAACCAAGATTCAAACATCAAGCTAAAAGCTACTATTAGTGGAACATCGGTTGACTTTTTAGATGACACGATCTATAAGGGTCCTCAATTTGATTCCTCTGGGAAATTAGAATATAAAGTATTATTTAAGCCAACAGACTCACATCAGCTGCCTCACAAAAAATCATTTCATCCTCCACACACATTTAACGATTTTTTCGAAACGCTAGCAACAGGCAAAATCAGAATAGTGCATGCTCTACTCTGTTTGATGCTTTGAAAGCACGAGGCTATTCAGCCCGATTTCTTCGAAAAATTAAAGCAGACACCATCAATGAGCTTGAAAATCTAAAACCTCATAGCGGACCCGAGTTTGAGCCTGTCCAAATTAAACACAAAAAACCAATCATGTGCGATGGATCAGTTTCTAAATGCGACAAAAATAGATGCAAAGTAAACAACTATATTGTAAACCAACAAACATTCCTGAGTTTTCAAACTAAAAATGAATATCATATTCGAACTAATATGCAGTGTGCTTCTGAGAATGTAGTCTATTTGATCAATTGTGCCCTTTGCCAGAAACAGTATGTTGGTGAAACAAAAAATGCATTTAGAGTGAGTGCCAGACGCCACGTTTCTGATATTCTGATATTAACACCTCAGCAGATACGCCAATTACTCATCATTTCCAACTTCCTGATCATTCAGTTGAACATCATTTTGAAATCATGCCAATAGAACAGATTCCGACCTTCGATAGTGAAGAAGAAACGAGTTCATTTCGCAAAATACGAGAAGGCCATTGGATTAGAACACTCCAAACAAAAGCACCATTTGGAATAAATGTAGATTCAGGAATATCACAAAAGACGTAATGTTGAATTAGCGAAAACCATGAAAGACGAATATTCACAGTTGCAATATAAATTAAAGGAACCGATCAAAGCACGACCAGTAATAGCTTACAATAGAAATCCAAACCTGAAAGATTTGCTAGTAAGATCAAAGTTAGACCTCATGGTTCCTGTTTAACAATGACAAGGTTTCATCCCTCCCTACCTATTCTTAAATAAATCTAATCCCAACCAAATTCAATGGTGGGGCAACATGAAATCATATCCGTGGGACTTCTTTTAGTTTTGTATCGGCAAAAGTGAGTGTGCGTGCGTGCGAGCGTGCGTGCGTTCGTGCGGGCGTGCGTCCGTGCATTTGTTCGTATGTGTGTATGTGTGTGCTCGTACATCCGTACGTGCGTGCATCTATATTTGCGTGGGTGTATGTGTGCACGTGTGTTTGTGGGTGTGGGTGCATTAATTCGTGAGTACATTAGTGCGTGGGTGTGTGCGTGCATGCATTCGTGCGTCTGTTCGTGCATGCGTCCATGCATACATTACTGCGTGCATTCGTGCATGTATTACTGTGTGCATGTATTATTGCGTGCATTCGTGCATTCGTTCATATGTATGCGTGCGTGCGTGCGTACGTGCGCGCGCGTGCTCGTACGTGCGTGCGTACGTACGTGCGTGTGTGTATGTGTGTGCATTCGTGTATGTGATTTCTCTATAATGTGGGATCAATCCCAGCCTTTACCTGTTAAAGCGACCTACTGATTAATTCACTTTACCCCAACTAATCTCAAGGGGGGAACCACTCTAAGTAAATCTAAACTTGGTCTCGATAGGACAAATTTAGGTAAAGAAATTTGTAATTAAATTCCTGTGCCAATGCGTTTTTCTCAATGTAAAGACAGACAGACAGACAGACAGACAGACAGACAGACAGACAGACAGACAGACAGACAGACAGACAGACAGACAGACAGACAGACAGACAGACAGACATACAGACAGACAGACAGACAGACAGACAGACAGACAGACAGACAGACAAGCACGCAAGCAGGCAAGCAGTCAGGTAGGCAGGTAGGTAGGTAGGTAGGCAGGCAGGCAGGCAGGCAGGCAGAGAGACAGGCAGAGAGACAGGCAGAGAGACAGGAGCGCGAATGTGGAGTAGAGTATTTCAGATTCGCATGCATTGCAGGCGTTAATAGATTAATTGATAAATCCAATCTGTCACTCAAGTATATGACGTCATAATCAATTACGTCACATGTACGCTGACGTCACAATCATGATTGACAGAAATTTTCCGTCATAAAGCTGGAATAGTCCATCAGGTTGTAACAATTATATGTTTTGATGGATTTTCTAATTAATAAATATTCTGTTGACTATTTTGAAACTAATTTGACTGGGTGCTGTGTCAAATTAGTTTCAAAATGTTCAGCATGTTAATCACCATGCAATTGGGATTCCGAAAATTCAGTATTCAAAGTATATACATCGATCTCAACACACGCAAAGCACTGGCGGAGAATAGCTAGAGTTGGGCGGTGCATAGCCAAAAGTAGATTCATCTATTGAGCTACGGATGCCTCGATTAGATTGGACTGGGATGTTGTGGGGAGGGACAAATGCATAGTTTAGCGGGCGGAGCTGAGGGATCGGAGTAGAGTGATCGGAAGTGTAGGTTACAGATTCCACTAACGCGGATTTGAGTGAGTATGCCTAAAGTAATCTGAATTTGCAGAGTTGTACAGCGTTAGTTTTAAATGCCACTACAGCCACTAAAAGCAAATGAAATGGCAGTTTTTTGTATATTACTTCGAAAAGCATTTGCTTCTCTAACCAACTGCAATTACATAGTTTTACGTAACGGCATGTATGCACTAAACCCAATACCTACGTTCCATGAAGCGAAGGTGATATTTTAAAAACATGTTTAGTTGTTCTTTATTACCGTCATTCTTGTTAATCCACACTTTTCATCGACAGCAGCCACTGTAAAACGTATCGGATTATCGGCATCTTCAGGTTCAATAACGGGTAGATCATCTGGCACCGTGCACTCTGATTTATCTTCATTCAGGAACTGAATCGATTTGATACGAGTTGCATCATTTTCATTTATTGTCACAGAGAAATAGAAGGAGTCTCCACGTTTCGGACAATTAAATGTAGCTTAAATACAAAAGATTATACAGCTCAATCGAGAAGTAGTAGTAGTAGTAGTAGTAGTAGTAGTAGTAGTAGTAGTAGTAGTAGTAGTAGTAGTAGTGGTAGTGGTAGTAGTAGTAGTAGTAGTATTGGTAGTAGTAGTAGTAGTAGTAGTAGTAGTAGTAGTAGTAGAAGTAGTAGTAGTAGTAGTAGTAGTAGTAGTAGTAGTGGTGGTAGTAGTAGTAGTAGTAGTAGTAGTAGTAGTAGTAGTAGTAGTAGTAGTAGTAGTAGTAGTAGTAGTAGTAGTAGTAGTAGTAGTAGTAGTAGTAGTAGTAGTAGTAGTAGTAGTAGTAGTAGTAGTAGTAGTAGTAGTAGTAGTAGTAGTAGTAGTAGTAGTAGTAGTAGTAGTAGTAGTAGTCGAAGTGAACGCACGCGTTTATTTAGCTCTGCAATTGCTGCCAGAATTTGCTAGTTTCTAGCGCGATTTTGAAGATAAATTTTATACATATATTTCGTATTAGTATTTCCTTTCAAACTTTATGTTCAAATTGTAAATTCTTGTCTTGGTTGGAGCGCATTTTGTGTCTCCATTTGCTAAAGGCACTCCTCTTGGCTGGCGGATTCCGTCATTTAATAGGACGCCTCTTACTGTGGTCAATGCAATACATTTCTTCCCGCGCCAGTATGCTATTTCTATAGTTCGTTGGCTAGCGCATTATATTTTGGCAAGATCGCTTGAGTGAGTTGATTTTATTCCTTTGTCATTTGTAAGCGCAAGCCTAGTACCTTGATTATATAAATCTTTATAGTCAGTTGGCTGTCCCCGGTCAACTCGAACAGACTAACAAATATATGACTGTAATATGTTAGTATGCATTAGGAAACCACTTTAATCGGTTAGGTGTTAGTGAACCACTTAGAAAGTGGTTCAAACTACCAAATATACGACTGTACTATCTATTCGTATATTTGTTGGTAGGTGTCAGGGTTTCAAAAGAGGACACTATTTATTTAGTGTTTAGCTCTTTCCCTGATGTCTTGGTATTATATATTTGTATTACCCCTTATGTATTGTAGTAGTATGGGTTTCCTCTTTTATTAAAACACCATGGCAACCACCTATAAGCGTGCCCTGAGTCTTAAAATCACGACAAAGGCTTGGGGTGTTTCGGCAATTGAGGTGTATCATGGGTTGAAGGATGTAGTTGGGGCAGGACCACGGGCCCTTCAAGGCCTCATTAACGTTTCCAAATCTGTATGGAATGTCACCGTAGTTAATGAAAGTGTGAAGGAAAAGTTGCTCGACGAGGTCCTTGTCGTGAAAGGTGAGGTGTGTAATGTGGAGGAAATAGATTCTGATCGTCTATTAGTCAAGATGAAGGTTCCATTAGAGATCCCAGATGAACGGGTTATCAATGAATTGATCAAGTATGGCAAAGTGGACAAAGTAGAACATGAGACCTATCCATTTGATCGAACCTTAGAAAATGCCATCAGAAGAATTTGGTTCGAAAAGGTAGAACAACCTCTCCCAAGTAAGGTCACGATAGATGGTCGATTTATCTTGCCATTATGGTACAGGGGGCAAATCAAAGAGTGTAGAATCTGCTTAAGCACAGAACATCTTGCAACAGATTGCCCTAACAAAAACAAATGTCTAGTTTGTGGATCATCTGATCAGTTTAAGTGGCGACGCCCGCTGAACAAATATGTCAAAAAGGGTGCCGATAAAAGTGCAGAGCAAGTTGTCTCTAAAGAGAATATCATAGAACCAGTAGCTGCTGAGATTGTAGCTGAAGTCCATGTTAATGAGAAGCATGGTGAAAAAATTAAGAATCCAATCACTGTAGTTGCAGGCGATAAAATAGAAGTTCTAGATGAGGGGCTAAGTCTTACTCCAGTAACAAGTCAATCCAAGTCTGATGTCAGAGAGGCTACTTCCACACAAGTTGAAGATGATGATCAATACCCTCTGGGAGAGAGTTTTAATTTAGGACAAGTAAAATTCATGTCGCAAGATACTGAAACTAACTTTGATTTTCCACTGAGTACACTCAATCTAGACGATTTAAATAATATAGAGAAAGTAATTGGTGTCTCGGATCGATTGAGTGGAACAAAGCGACAGAAATATGGAGAGAGTTCTGAATCAGAAATAGAGGAAAGTGATATAGAAGACGATAATATGTCAGTCGCTGAATCCGATATATCCATTCAAACACAGAGTTCTAAATCACCCGATGAAATGGTCATGTACAGGTCAGCGGCAGGAGAGGTGTTAGTTCCATATGTGATGGCAAAAGGGGTTAAATATAGGCATCTGCGTCATGATTCAGATATATTAAAATATAAGCATTTGGAAAAAGTTGAGCTAAGTAGTGCAGCATTTGCGAGTAAAATAGTTAAATGGTCTAAGAGAGGGTCGAAAAAACCAAAATATAGTTAGCTTAATAATGGCGGTTATACACATCATTTTATTACTTTTTATGCTAATTTGCACACTCAATTGTAGAGGCTTAAATAGTGACATAAAGCAACGTCACTTACTAGAGACTCTGAAAAATGAGCAGATTGACGTTGCTTTGATACAGGAAACAAAAATTCAGAAGTCAGAATTATACGATAATTTAGAAAAGATTTCTGGATCCAGAATATTCTATTCGTTATCTCAAGATAAAAGTGCAGGTGTAGCAATTGTTATACTCCCTCGTTGTTCAGCCTATATAAATATAATCTCTTCAGTATCAGGTGCAATGGTCGCTGGGTGAGAGTCACGCTAGATATACAACAAACACGTTTCACGTTGCTATGTATATATGCACCTGCATCTCATCAACTACGTCGTAATTTTTTTGAATGAGATGTCTTAAACAGCACTATATAACACCACTGAAGACTTAGTAATGGGTGGTGACTTTAATTGTGTCGTAGACAAAGAAAATGACAGGAATGCAACTTCAACTTATACTGATACATCACATAGACTCTTAAAAGAAATATGTCATAATGAAAATTTAGTTGACACCTATAGAACATCAAAACCTCATGGTAAAGATCTTACATGTTTTTCGGCAGATGGTAATGTTGGTTCAAGGATCGACAGAATTAATGTGAATAGTTTGTTGACAGGGTACTGGAGAGATGTTAATATTAAGCCAGTCGCATTCTCAGATCATAACATGGTTTGTGTAACCTTAGCCAATGCTGATTTGGTAACAAAAGGGGTAAGGTTTTGGAAATCAAACACAACACTGTTGGGAGAAGAATTTTATAAGAATAATATAGAGAGTTGTTGGCAACATTGGATTAATAGGAAAGCATCATATACGAGCACATTGCAATGGTGGGAGGATGTAAAACTGGATTTAAAGTATGTTTCCCGAAAGTATGCTATTAGACAAGCACGAGAAATACGCAAGCGAAAGAAAACACTTCATCGATCACTGATGAAAATTAATGCTAAAGTAAATAATGGTGAAGATACTTATTATGAATTACTGGTTAAAATTAAAAGTAAAATAAGAGATATAGAACAATATGAGTTTGAGGGTGCAAAAATTAGAGCAAGAGCCCAGATGCACACAGAAGGGGAAAAGCCAACCTGATATTTTTGCACATTAGAAAAAGCACGGGCAATAGATAAGGTGATGTGCTCATTAAACATGTCAGGTGGTCCAAACGTCTTTACCAACGATGAAATGAGTACTATCGTATGTAATTACTATGAGTTATTGTACAAGTCAGAGGGAATTGATGAAGATGCAAAATTGGATTTGTTAGCAAATATAGACAAAAAGGTGTCAGAGACAGGTAGTGAATTTTGTGATCAACCCTTAACACTAGAAGATTTAACTAAATCTCTTAAAGGTATGAAACTTGAAAAATCACCGGCGTGTGATGGCCTTCCAGTTGAATTTTACCAAACATCTTTGGCACCTTGTAGGTCCAATAATGGAAGAATTAGCCAATGAAATTTTTGAGAAAGGCCATTTACCACCAACTATGGCTAGGGCATACGTAAGGCTAATATATAAACGAAATGACAGACGTCTAATTCAGAATTGCAGACCAATTTCTCTACTATGTGTAGACTACAAAATAATATCCAGAGCTCTAACATTGAAACTTGGTAGTGTTTTAGGAGAAATCATTGGAACAGAAGCAGACATGTGCTGTACTTTGGAGGAAAGTTTTAACCAATACCATGGTAATAAGAGACCTTGTACAATTGGTTGAGAAGGATAGCATCCCTTCAGCTGTGATTGCCTTGGACAACGAAAAGGCATTTGACCGTGTGGAATGGGATTTTCTTTTTAATTCTTTGCAATCGATTGGGTTAGGCTCAAACTTTATTAAATGGGTTAAGATTTTATATACGGATATCAAAAGTAGCTATTTAGTGAACAATCAATTATCCAGAGAAATTGTCTTAGAACGTGGTGTTAGACAGGGGTGTTCCCTATCACCATTATTATTTGTTATTGTGATGGAATCCCTTGGCATAGCATTGAGGCAATATAATAACTTCAAGGCGTATGTATTCATGTCATAGAAAGACCACTTAAGCTGTCACAATATGCTGATGACACAACTGTGTTTGCTAGTTCAAATAATGATTTTGCAATTTTAAACCACGTACTAGAAAAGTTCCAAAATGCATCTGGTTTGAAAATCAATAAAGGAAAATCCAAAGGATTATTTTTGGGGCCATGGAAAGAGCGGAATGACCAGCCACTTGGAATCAATTGGTCTAATGATACCATTAAGATTTTAGGCATCTATTTTAGCAGGAAACCGAATCAACACAAAATTGGAATGAACGAGTATCTAAGCGTAAGAGAATATTAGCAAATTGGAAGCGTCGTCGTCTTTCAACTTTTGGTAGAGTGTTTGTTGTCAACAACTTGGTATTATCCGGGCTATGGTATACAGCATATGTTGTACACATGCCAAACATGTAGAAAAGGAGGTTAATGAGTTGATATTGTCATTCATATGGGAAGAAAAGAATCATTTAGTTTCCCATCGTGTTCTCAATAATGCTAAGTTTGATATTAAAGTGAAATGTGTTTCTTTAATGTTAACATTTTTGAATGATCTTATTTCATCAGATGAGACGTGGCCATGTGTTTCATGAGTTCTCATGGAGAGAATTGTAGAACCATTTATGCCGAAGCATGTTTTTACCTCAAAGAAGCCACCTCCGAATAGCCAAATGATATCAGATGTGTTTAAAGATCAGGTTAATGAGTTAGAAATATTTGACAGATACATGCCTCCACCTACGTGCCGGAAGGAAGTACTAGAACAGCAATTATGGGGCAATAGTAATATATGTTATAACAATGCAGTACTTTATCTACTGTCCTTTGCAAAATATGGAATTCAATATTTATCTAATATGATACAACCTCAAACACGTAGATGGATTTCAATGCAAGAAATAGCTAGAAAAACACATATGAGGCATATACATGTCCAGCGGTTGCTAAATAAAATAAAACATGCTGTACCAATTGAATGGTTTCGTTTGCCAAATGTAAATAATAATAGTTTGACTCCACAACCTGCATTAGTTCTTGATGATGAGATGTTAAAATACAAGATGAGATCCAAGGAATGGTACCACATTATGAGACGAAAACAAGTAACACCTCCCATAGCAATTAGGAGATGGGATGACTCAAGCTAAAACCACCCAGTTGGAAAAATGTATGGAAAATCTTACATTCTCCATACATACCAAATATGGCTCATAATTTATTGTGGCGATTACTACATCGACGGCTCTGGGTGGGACACTTGACATACAAGTGCAATATTATGACTTGTGATAGGTGTTACTTATGTAAAACAGACGAGGAAACAATCGAGCGTTTATTTGCGGAATGTCCAATATCGTCACAATTTTGGGACTATATCAGCCAAATCTTGGCACAATTTGGAACGAGGCCCATTGTTCTAGAAACGCATGTAGTCTTATTTAGAGAATTAGGATCAAGCAGTGTAAATATCGTAAAGCCTGAAAGGACTATTTTAATAACAATGCTAACCATAGGTGTTTGGGCCATTTGGAAACATCGGTGTGCACAGACGAAAAATGCATCTATGGGCAATCACAATAGAGCAATAAAGGCAATATTTCGTTCATTGCTGCTGAATCATATTCCTTGCGAATATTTTAGATTAAAGCAGCATGGTAAAGAAAAAGTATTCAAGGACATACGGTGCAAAACAAACATAGTTTCAATAGAGTTGTAAATTGTAAAAATAAATGAGCCTGAACTAGCTTAAATCATTTAATTACTACAGCTGATTTATCTGTGTCTTTTAATTAATCTGTGTCCTGTAATTCATTTTAGTCTGCACTTTGATATTGTTATGTTTAATAATTCATGTTAACAAATAAACAGACTGGGGTAATTTAATAATCAATCGATAAAGTAAGTTGCCATTGAATTATAAAATCGTCCCGGGTAATTTTAGAAACTTGCACAAGGTTTTATAGGGTTATTTGTTCCCGGGTAATTTACAAAACCTTACAACAAAGTAAATCAAAAATGTAAACAAGAGCGCCATCTATTTCCATCTATTTTCTGTAATTTTCCTGCTGACTATATATGTTATGCTACCCAAATGCTACTACACCCACTGATCTTTAAAGAATCAGCCCACTGGCGTCAATGATTGACTTATTTGTCATTGATTGACTAGTCACTTTTCATTTGTTGAATAGTTGCACTCGCCACACGGGCCTACTACCACATATGGATTGAATGGTAATTTACAAAACCTTACAATAAAGTAAATTGAAAATGTAAACAAGAGCGCCATCTATTTTTCTGTAATTTTTCTGTCAACTATATGTATTATACTACCCAAATGCTATTACGCCCGCTGATCTTTAAAGAATCAGCCCACTGGTGTCAATGATTGACTTATTTGTCATTGATTGACGAGGCACTTTTCATTTGTTGGATAGTTGCACTCGCCACACGGGTCTACTACTACACCTGGGTTGAATAGTAATGCCTTTGTTAAGTTTTGTTTTGCTATCGCAGCTTTATCAGCCTATTGTTTTGTATCTATACTTTTTAAGCCATATGTATTTATAGATTGTATTAATTCTCATTATTTATCTTTTGTTTTGGTGTAATATTAATCAGGCTTACTAGTTCACCAGGTTTTTTTCTGGGGGTTTGCAAGCCTTTTTAAAGGAGTTCTCCGTGAAGTTTGTCCGACGGTTTAAAAAAAAGAAAAGTGGTAGTAGTAGTAGTAGTAGTAGTAGTAGTAGTAGTAGTAGTAGTAGTAGTAGTAGTAGTAGTAGTAGTAGTAGAAGTAGTGAACGCATGCGTTTATTTAGCTCTGCAATTGCTGCCCGAATTTGCTAGTTTCTAGCGCGATTTTGTAGAAAAGTTTTGTACATATGTTTCGTATTAGTATTTTCTTTCAAACTTTATGTTTAATTTGTAAATTCTTGTCTTGGCTGGAGCGGATTTTTCTTAAGGCACTCCTCTTAGCTGGCGATATCCGCCATTTAATACATCTCCTCTTACTGTGGTCAATGCAATACATTTCTCCCCGCGCTAGTATGCTATTTCTATAGTTCGTTGGCTAGCTCATTATATTTGGCAAGATCGCTTGAGTGAGTGGATTTAATTCCTTTGTCATTTGTAAGCACAAGCCTAGTTCTTTGATTATATAAATCTTTATAGTCAGTTGGCTGTCCCCGGTCAACTCGAACAGACTTACAAATATGACTGTACTATATTTTCATATATTTGTTAGTATACGTTAGGAAACCACTTTAATCAGTTAGGTGTTAGTGAACCACCTAATAAGTCGTTCAAACTAACAAATATACGACTGTTATATCTATTTGTATATTTGTTGGTAGACGTCAGGGTTTCAAAAGGGGAGACTATTTATTTAGTGTTTAGCTCTTTCCCTGACGTCTTGGTAAAATATATTTGTATTATTCCCCATTATATATTGTAGTAGTATGGTTTTTCTCTTTTTTTTAAAGGCACCATTGCAACCTCCTATAAGAATACCATGAGTCTTAAAATCACGACAAAGTCTTTGGGTGTTTCGGCAATTGAGGTGTATCATGGGTTGAAAGACATAGTTCGGGCAGGCCCACATGTCCTTCAAGGTCTCATTAACGTTTCCAAATCTGTAAGGAATGTCACTGTGGTTAATGAAAGTGTGAAGGAAAAGTTGCTCGACGAGGTCCTTGACGTGAAGGGCGAGGTGTGTAATGTATAGGAAATATAATCTGATCGTCTATTAGTCAAGATGAAGGTTCCGTTAGAGTTCCCAGATGAAAGGGCTATCAATGAATTGATCAAGTATGGCAAAGTAGAAAAAGTAGAACACGAACCCTATCTATTTGATCGAACCTTAGAAAATGGCATCAGAAGAATTTGGTTCGAAAAGGTAGACCAAGCTCTCCCAAGTAAGGTCATGGTAGAGGGTCGATTTATCTTGCCATTATGGTACAGGCGGCAAATCAAAGAGTGTAGACTCTGCTTAAACACAGCACATCTTGCAACAGATTGCACTACCAAAAACAAATGTCTAGTTTGTGGGTCATCTGATCATTTTAAGTGGCAATGCCCGCAGAACAAATCTGTCAAAAAGGGTGCTGATAAAAGTTCAGAGCAAGTTGTTTCTAACGAAAGTGTCATAGAACCGGTAATTGCTGAGATTGTAGCTGAAGTCCATGTTAATGAGAAGCATGGTGGAAAAACTAAGAATCCAATCGCTGTAGTTGCAGGCGTTGAAATAGATGTTCTAGATGAGGGGCTAATTCTTACTCCAGTAACAAGGCACTCCAAGTCTGATGTCAGAGAGGTTCATTCCACACAAGTTGAAGATGATGATCAATACCCTTTGGAAGAAAGTTTTAATTTAGGACAAGTAAAATTCAGGTCGCAAGATACTGAAACTAACTCTAATTTTCCACTGAGTACACTCAATCTAGACGATTTAAATAAGACAGAGAATGTAATTGGTGTCTCGGATCGATTGAGTGGAACAAAGCGACAGAAAGATGGAGACAGATCTGAATCAGAAATAGAGGAAAGTGATATAAAATATAATAATATGTCAGTCGCTGAATCCGATATCCATTCAAACACAGAGTTCTAAATCACCCAATGAAATGGTCATGTACAGGTCATAGGTAGGAGAGGTGGTAGTGCCATATGTGATGGAAAAAGGGGTTAAATATAGACATCTGCATCATGATTCAGATATATGAAAATATAAGCATTTGAAAAAAGTTGAACTAAGTTGTAAAGAGTCTGAACGTAACATAGGTAAATGGTCTAAGAGAGGGTCGAAAAAACCAAAATCTAGTTAGCTTAATAATGACGGTTGTACACATCTTTTATCACTTTTTTTGCTAATTTGCACACTCAATGAGGCTTAAATATTGACATAAATCAGCGTCACTTACTAGAGACTCTAAACAAGGAGCAGATTGACATGGCTTTGATACAGGAAGCAAAGATTCAGAAGTCAGAATTATACGACAATTAGAAAATATTTCTGGATCCAGAATGTTCTATTCATTATCTCAAGATAATAGTGCTGGCGTAGCAATTGCTATACTCCCTCGTTGTTCAGCCTATGTAAAGATAATCTCTTCAGTATCAGATGCAAATGGTCGCTGGGTGAGAGTCACAATAGATATACAACAAACACGTTTCATGTTGCTGTGTATATATGCACCTGCATCTCATCAACTACGTCGTAATTTTTTTAATGGGATATCTACAACAGCATTAGATAACATCGCTGAGAACTTAGTAATGGGTGGTGACTTTAATTGTGTCATAGATAAAGAAAATGATAGGAATGCAACTTCAATTTATACTGATACATCACATAGACTCCTAAGACAAATATGTGATAATGAAAATTTAGTTGACACCTATAGAATATCAAAACTTCAGGGTAAAGAGCTTATAAGTTTTTCGGCAGATGGTAAAGTTGGTTCAAGGATCGACATAATTTCTGTGAATAGTTTGTTGACAGGGTACTGGAGAGATGTTTATATTAAGCCAGTCGCATTCTCAGATCACAACATGGTTTGTGGAACCGTTGTCAATGCTGACTGGGTAACAAAAGGGATTGATTGGGATTTGGAAATTAAACACAACACTGTTGGAAGAGGAATTTTATAAGAATAATATAGAGAGTTGTTGGCAGCATTGGATTTATAGAAAAGCATCATATAAGAGCACATTGCAATGGTGAGAGGATGCAAATCTGGATTTAAGTATGTTTCCCGACAGTATGCTATTAGAAAAGCACGGGAAATACGCAAACGCAAGAAAAACCTTTATCGATCACTGATGAAAATTAATGCTAAAGTAAATAATGGTGAAGACAATTATTATAAATTACTGGTTAAAATCAAAAGTAAAATAAGAGATATAGAACAATGTGAGTTTGATTGTGCAAAAATGAGAGCAAGAGCCCAGGTGCATGCAGAAGGTGAAAACCCAACCCGATATTTTTGCACATTAGAAAAAGCATGGGAAATAGATAAGGTGATGTGCTAATTAATCATGCCGGATGGTTCAACCGTCTTTACCAACAATAAAATGAGTACTATTGTATGCAATTACTATGAATCATTGTACAAGTCAGAGGGAATTGATGAAGATGCAAAGTTGGAATTGCTAGCACATATAGACAAAAAAGTGTCAGACACAGGCAGTGAATTCTGTGATCAACCCTTAAAACAAGAAGATTTAATTAAATCCTTTAAAGGCATGAAACTAGAAAAATCATCTGGGTGTGATGGCCTTCCAGTTGAATATTATCAAACCTTTTGGCACCTTGTAGGTCCAATAATGGAACAGTTAGCCAATGAAATATTTTAGAAATGCCATTTACCACCAACTATCGCTAGGGCATACGTAAGGCTAATATATAAACGAAATGACAGACGTCTAAATCAGAATTACAGACCGATTTCTCTACTATGTGTGGACTACAAAATAATATCCAGAAGACTAGCATTGAAACTTGGTAGTGTTTTAGGAGAAATTATTGGAACAGACCAGACATGTGCTGTACCTAGGAGGACAATTTAAAACCAATACAATGTTAATAAGAGACCGTATACAATTGGTTGAGAAGGATAGCATCCCTTCAGCTGTGATTGCCTTGGACAACGAAAAGGTATTTGACCGTGTGGAACAGGACTTTCTTTTTAATTCTTTGCAATCGTTTGGGTTAGACACACACTTTATTAAATGGGTTAATATTTTATATACGGATATCAAGAGTAGCTATTTAGTGAACAATCAATTATCCAGAAAAATTGTCTTAGAACGTGGTGTTAGACAGGGGTGTTCCCTATCGCCAGTATTATTTGTTATAGCATTGAGGCAAAGTAATAATTTTCAAGCCATCTGTATTCATCGGGAAGTAGTAGTAGTAGTAGTAGTAGTAGTAGTAGTAGTAGTGGTAGTAGTAGTAGTAGTAGTAGTAGTAGTAGTAGTAGCAGCAACAGCAGTAGCAGTAGCAATAGCAGTAGTAGTAGTAGTATTGGTAGTAGTAGTAGTAGTAGTAGTAGTAGTAGTAGTAGTAGTAGTAGTAGTAGTAGTAGTAGTAGTAGTAGTAGTAGTAGTAGTAGTAGTAGTAGTAGTAGTAGTAATAGTAGTAACGAATTAAATCGCTTTAATCGAGGACAGGGGATACATCTCTTGTCAACAACATTTAAGCGTATTAGCAGGCATCCAATGGTTGTTGTTTAGGTTACAAATATTGCACGGAGAATTGGCTAACGCAGTATATTTCGATTTCGTGGCATCAGCCCACCCGGCTATGTTTCGATAACTTCCGAGAGTAAATGTAGCGTCTTGTTTGGACAACAATTTGGTGATACTTCAATGCAATTATTGTTTTAATCTTTTGATAGATAGAGAATACATTTTAAAAAACCAATTACTATTTCGCCTTTCGTTCGGAAAGTAGCGGAATGTATAATTATTTTAGGTAAACTGGTCTCCATGCGATACAATAAAGATATTTTTTGAAAAACACAAGCACCACCCACCACCACACCAATTCACCTTTCCAGAATACCCACCCAGCATATGACGTCATAGTGAACTGCGTGATGTGTACAATGACATAATAATGAATGACGTCATGAGTGACGTCGACACGTACGTCACGAACACATATTTGAAGACGGTCTATGCGTTGTTTTACACATTATTTGCTTTTACTATTTAATAAATATTATGTTGAATATTTTGAAACTAATTTGACTGGGCACAGTAGGAAGCAACAGCACCCAGTCAAATTAGTTACAAAATATTCAACAGCTTCCCTGTATAGTTTTCAGGAAATTGAAAGCTAGGGCATTTGGGGATCGAGCAATCCCAACAAGGCGCGGTGTGGGTGGAGCCTAGCTAGTGATGGGCGGGGCATAGCTAAAACCGGAAAGGTCCATTACAACAACGACGACGACGGCAAAGAGGAGGATGCTATGTCAGCTGGCCTTGACCTCTGAAGGGAAAATGTTCCAAAACGTTTCGCCATGACAATCTGCTATTTTCGGATTATAATATGCAAATTAAAAAAACTCTGGATTTTGCACATGCAAAACGTTTAGAAACATTTTTCTTTGCGAACGAAAGGCTGCTTTATGATAAAACTTGCAGAAATCTATGCTTATTATCAGGTGGCTTTTCCATCATTGGCACAAGCGTTGGCAGGGGTGGTGGAAGTGGATTACCGAGCTGAAGTGTTTACGGATGGGGTATCAGTGGGAAGGCCTGGAGCATAGAATCATCAGGCAGAACGTAAGCTGCGCGACGTCGCAGAGTGAGACATTGATGGAGGTGTTATTGGGACATTTGTGTGCCAAGGTCATGATCAGAATTTCATGTGAAAGGTGGTGTTCAAGATTTAACATGCCTTAATCACTCAATTTAGATTCCACCAGCATGTGAAGGTCCAGGTTAAGTGAGGTTAGCTATGCAATATGATACCAAGCATTGATGACGTACTATAGAGTATAGAGTCTACGAAATTAAGAGACAATCCCAATATATTTTCATCCATAACTAACATGGCTTCCTTCCATTTGACTAGTATTCTGAGTAAATGTTCTTCAGCTATGTTTTCAGAGCAATGTGATGGGCAGCAAATGTCCTTAAAGTGGAGAAATCTCCCAAGTAGAAATCACCTTGTTGTATTACCTGCAGCACCGACATCTTCACCGTATATGATTCAAAATCACGCATTTTCATGGTACCCACTTAACGAGTAATTGTAAGAGTGCTTCAGCAATAATGCCACTCGCCCTCAAATCAATGAAACCAATGTCGATTGCATGTGATGTGGAGAAGCCGTACAAAACTAAGCAATGGAATATACTCGTACTGCGGACTCGCGTGTGTATTCAGACCAAGCATATTAAAGTCAACAGTCGAATCTGAGGCAGCCATTACAGCGGTTGCTGCAGTTGAAAAGGGTTATTGCTTTTCGCAAGTTTTTGCGGGTGGTGACTAAGAGAGAAAGGATGAAACGAGAAGATGAAAACTCTCTAAACCCACTCTGATATCTGCATGGATGCCGTTATGTTTCTTGATCAAGTGATTGTTGTTGTTGTTGTTGTTATTGTTGTTGTTGTTGTTGTTGCTGTTGCTGTTGTTGTTGTTGTTGTTGTTGTTGTTGTTGTTGTTGTTGTTGTTGTCGCTGCTGCTGCTGTCGTTGCTGCTGCTGCTGCTGTTGTTGTTGTTTTTGGTCTTGTTTTTGTTGTTGTTGTTGTTGTTGTTGTTGTTGTTGTTGTTGTTGTTGTTGATGATGATGATTATGTTGTTGTTTTTGTTGTAGGTGGTTGTTGGTCGTGTTAGCTTTGGTGTTGGTGTTGTCATCTTACGTAGAACGGCTCTTATTCGTTCCTGGGTGAGGAGGCTGTGGCTCTTGCGCATGGCTCTTGCCTCAGATGATCTTTCAGAGTGAAGAAGTGGGAAGAAGAGATAGATAGAGGGAGGGTGAAAGATCTGTCTGCTACTGGACCACGGATGGTAAGAAATTTCGAGGAGATGTGACAATGATCTGAGAATGGGTTAAAGTCACAGACTTCCGTGGGAACTCTTGATTGCTGTACGGAGGATCTGCGGACTGTGATCCTTTGCAGGGAGGAAAAAAGAAGAGAGAGGAAGAAGGTATTCTACATCCCACTGGTGCTAGCAGAGCAAGTCAATCGATGCTGCAATGGGTTGTTTACCTGTGGTGCTTCTGTGATGCGGTTGTCTGCGTAACCTGCAGTCGTGTGTGTATGCCCTAAGCTACGAATGGTATGTTAACATGCATGTAGCATGTGTAGCATGCAGCTGCAGATACGGCTCCGTCGTACCAGGGGCCAGTTTTGGATAAGCTGAAAGCCTGCTCTAATACAATTGACACGGAAACAGGACCGCACAAACATGCGCGTAACAATAAGAACCTGTAGAAGCGACGTTATCGACGACTCGCAACGGTCGAGGACGACAGTGAATGGTGCAGCGCATCATGCTAATAAAGGGGCGTTTGTGATGGAGTCATCAATCTGCTCGCTTGTGACACTACCCTATACTAATTACGTAACCCGAACAGTAACAGCTGAAGGGTTGCCTTAAATTAAGGTGGTGACGGTGGCAAATAAATCCTTATATTGGGCGTAATAACTATATATTACAGAGCAATATTAGGTCATAGGACTGTGTATGTGTATCCGATCTGGATGTCGATGTCAGGCGGGCAGTGGTGTGCGCGAAAAGGACAGTTGATACTTCACAATATTCCTATGGAGAATCTGTAGACATATAATATGTAGGTGAGTGCAGCTGTCCTGCTAACCACATTTTGAAACTGTATGTGATTTGTCTTGCCGTTTTCAACATAACTGGTGTGAGTGTGGTAAAACGGAGCAGTTACAATGAAAGTTCCTGTGCTTTTGTCTTTGCGGGTCTGCCAAATTTTGACGCTAGCAGTGGAAAATATCACGATTTTAACAATACAGCATACACACACACGCACGCACGCACGCACGCACGCACGCACGCACGCACGCACGCACGCACGCACGCACGCACCCACACACGCACGCACGCATGCACGAACGCACGCAAATACGCACGCACGCACGCACACACGCACGCACGCACGCACGCACGCACGCACGCACGCACGCACGCACGCACCCACCCACCCACCCACCCACCCACCCACCCACCCACCCACCCACCCACCCACCCACCCAGGTGGCTGTTGAAAATGGGAACTGAAATGACATGCTGATGTGGAAGTGAGAGAAGATATTATCAAGTCCCTGATTCCAGGTACTAGTCACGCCATATCTAAGCTGGTTTTTATTTTAGTTTTACACTTGTATGCGTTTATACGCCTTGGTAGAGTGAGGCGAGGAGGCGTGAAGGAAATTCCTTATGTCGCCAGCGATCGTCATCTGGCTGGTTTCGCATCTCTGTCCATTACCACCTGAGATATCGCCTCGTCCAACTGTAGTGAGGCAAACGATGTTATTGGTTTGGCTGGCATCTATCGACTCCCTGCTTCCAGGTCCCATTCACCTCATTTCGAGGCTGTTTTATTTATTTCAATCTATTATTGTTAGGTTCCCCAGTTATATACTGGTACCGATTTATACTCCTGGGTGAAGAAAGGTAATGACA
Source organism: Chaetoderma sp. LZ-2023a (assembly GCA_034401795.1). Taxonomy (NCBI): domain Eukaryota; kingdom Metazoa; phylum Mollusca; class Caudofoveata; order Chaetodermatida; family Chaetodermatidae; genus Chaetoderma; species Chaetoderma sp. LZ-2023a. The sequence continues at coordinate 55,215,425 of CM067363.1, read as the reverse complement.
AGTGAATGAGATTGCCTATGTCTCTAGTGATTGACAGTCGGTCGACAAGAGACTCGATCCCAGGCTCGCCGGTTTCGTAACTCTGCTAGGTGTCACCAGAGCTCAATGGCGGTAACGACAGGAGAGATTTCATGACCAAACAGAGCCAATATGAAGTGAGATTTCGGATCTGTAAATGGTGCGCTATAGGTATCATCTTTTTGTACACAAATATACCGTAATTTGCTAGGAATTAAGCATACGGCAGTTAGTAGTATGCATGCGTGCGTCCATGCATACATGCCTGTTTTGATTGCGTGTGTGTTTAGGTTGCAGGCAGGCATGTGTTCGTTGCACGCGCACATGCGTTTGGACAACCGCGCATGGCTGGGTGCAGGCGTGCGTGCATGCATGCATGAGTGCATGTGTATGCGTTTGTTGGTGTTTTGTTATGTTAACACTCTGAATCTTGTAAGTAAAACACGTACCAGTCTGTCTAATCGTCGCAGCTACCTGAATAATAATAATAATAATAATAATAATACTAATAATAATAATAATAATAATAATAATAATAATAATAATAATAATAATAAAATAATAATAACAATAATAATAATAATAATAATAATAATAATAATAATAATAATAATAATAATAATAATAATAATAATAACTAGAACTGTTCATGAACAGTTATGCAGCTTCCAACAATACCCGTCCATCACACAACCATAATGCTTTACTTTAGGTATCAGCTTCACTCGAAGAAACTTGTTTGGGTCTTTATGACTGGTCATATTCCACATTTTAGCTTGATTTGTGCCAGAGCTCCAGAGAGATAAATGTTTGCAAATTGAACCTTTTAGAGCTTGAGAGGTGAAACTACATATTGCAAGACATATTCCCTCATCAAAATGCATCAAATAAAAGCGTAAAATGTCCCAAATTGATTAATTACTGGTGGCTACACTTTTTATCTCTATTTATTTAGCTTTAGTAATCGTTTGTGATATTTTGAGTCGTGCGTTCGATGCTAATAATGTTAAGCAATTGTTCAGGACTTCAAGAGTAGAAGATACATTAATCATATACGACATCATCAGCATTGCTACCAAACCGTTTATCAGACATGTACGGAAGTGGCAAATTTGGGCTTGGTGGTGAAAGAACTTATAGGAATAATCAAAATCTCTCAAATTAAAAAATTCAAAATGGCCACCAAAATCCAAAATAATATGGTTACCACACCGAGCCTCACATATTTTCGTAAGTGGCAGATTTTAATTCAATAGACCAGATAACTTATATATAGTCATTTTCGCCATTCAAGACCATCATATAAAAATGTTCAAGATGGCGGCCCAAATTCTCACATTTGATTGGTTGGTTGCGGTTATATTTTTAATGATATATATCTCGTTTGCATCAGTTTGAGTGGGCATATATACCTGGTGATATACACCAAATCTCAGAAAAATCTCAGGGGCGGCTCCATAGAAGAATATGATTATGTGATTTGTGATGTCATCAAGATGGCTGCTTGGGTCCTAAGGACGGCAACCGATAAACTAGGAATTTCTACTCAGTCTCGAGACGAAGACTACCGAGATTCAGATCTGACAGGAAGTTTTGGAGGAAATCATTAATGAAAGGTTGCAAAATATCATCGAAAATCCAAGATGGCCGCCAATTCATGTGACATTTGAACAGATGAAGCGCTTGAAAGCTTAATAATAATCCCAGAAATTACAATAGATTTCCAGCACTTCATATTTGGAACTCTAATAAAGATACTGGGTAAAAATAATGATCTGCAGATTAATAGCATGCTTCAATTGTTGTAGAAGTATCAAATTCTAAAGGGAACAGCTATAGTACCTATATACGCAAGCATTTCAATAGACAGGCTCAGAACTCATGTTTCCGATTTCTGAAAATTTGGTTTTCCATGTTTTCGAATATCTCGAGAAGGGATGGACTGATTTTAAGGTAAAGTGCTAATTGAACGCGCTGGTGCATTCTAGCCTTCAATCATATGGATAATTTTTCAGATCAGATGTTAAATAATCCGGCTATCTGTGGTTGAAGTTTGAAAGTTAAAATTAGCATTTTGTCTATCACAGACAGGTATTCATGAGATTTGCTAATCTTTCTGGCTAGATCAACTTAGTTCTCGGCTGACTAACTGTGCTCCAAATTTTAACCTTTCACTGGCATTTTCTGATCAAGGGGAGCTAATTTCTGCCAAAAACGAAATCTGGTAACATTTAGTTCAAAGCGATAACATTGCCACATGAGCTTTGGTGACAAAATAATGAGAAGTCTTCAGGACCCCGAAGGCAACGTCTCGCCAAGTATGACGATGATCCGATCAATACTCTAAATTTAGTTACCCTTCAAATATCAATACTGAAACCCCCCATACATTTCTTATAGGACATTTCTGACCACCGAAAGTGGGTAGCTCGAAAACAAGTGGGCATATCCAAACTACAAGCTTATGCAAGCGATTCCTGCATGGGCCCCGGAAGCTGCCTAAGTTTAGAATTAATCAGACCAAAACTGTAAGAACAGATGCCGGACAAGATTTGTTACCGAGAATAATATGATATATGGCATCTTCAATATGGCTGCCAAACCGGATATCAGACATATTGAAATTGAGCTCGGAGGTGAAATAACTTATACAAAGACATTTTCGCCATCAAAATCCATCAAAGAAAAAAGTTCAAAATGGCGGCCCAAATACTCACGATTGATTGGTTCGTGGCAGCCATGTTTATAAAGATATGTAGTTCATTTGTAGGAATTCGAGTGGCCATAAGTAGCTTTTTATATTCACCATAGAAGATTATTTTGTGATTTGTGATGTCATCAAGATGGCCGCCATGATTCCCGGGACAACAACCCATAACCCAGTAATTTTATTTTACTGTGTCTCAAGACAAGTCTACCGAATTTCACAAGAATCTGACAAGTGGTTTCTGAGGAGAAGATTGTTGAAAAGTTGCAAAATATCATCGGTGGCGGCGGTGGCGGTGGTGGCTGCGGCGGCGGCCGCAGCGGCAGCGACGATGCTGCTACTGCTATTGCTGATGTTGCTGCTGCTGCTGCTGCTGCTGATGATGATGATGATGATGATGATAATAATGATGATGATGATGATGATGATGATGCCAAGATGATGATGATGATGATGTCAGTATTTACCAGGTATCCGGTCTAGCAATAGCGGAATCCATTTCTAGCTATGCCCCACCCATATATAGCTAAGCCCCGCCCACGCTCCACGCTTTAAGCGTGTTGTGGTCGACTTATATATTTTGATATCTGTCTTCCCAAAATCACATTTTCAAGGTAACTATTTAGGCAAGGTGTTGGATATTTTGACACCAATTTGACTGAGTGCTATTGCTTTGGCAACAAGAGCGCCGAGACAAATTAGTTTCAAAATATTCAACATAATACTTATTAAATATTAAATCCATCAACGACATACAATGGAGTGATCCATTTCTAGCTATGCCCCACCCCTTTCTATCTAAGCTATCCCCACGCTCTGTCTCTGTTGAGATCGATCGAGACCTGTATTCCCTGAATCTCAATATCCCAATAAAAGTGTAGGGAACAAGAGGATAGAAGAATTGTTTTGGTAAAACCAGGGAATTATAAGCAGTATATATGAAATGACGAGCAGACGTTCATGCACACTTCTAGCTCTTGTTGATGGAGACATGCCGGTCAATGGAGGGATCCGATCTCTCACTCACATATATGGCGTCATGATCAACAAGAGAGTCAGCTTCCCGACTATAGATAGGATTTCGCACGCACGCACCCAGGACAGGGTGTAATATTGAGCAAAGGCTGTTAGCTATGTCCCCAACCTCACCACGCCTCTGAATCTGCATTTCTCGTTGTAAATATGAACCTTCAATAATTGTCTATAAATTTATTCTATTTTGACCCATTTCTCATTCAAAATTATATAGTTGATCTCATTGATCATGCGAAATGTGGTCAAGAAAAGATAAATATTTGCTCAGTGATTGGCTCGGTTATCGAAGTAGTCATTCCAGTGGCGGGGTTCGGGGATTGTGTTCTGTTGACAACAGACTTCAGATCTTTGATTTACGCTTTCAGGTTTTATCGAATTCGACAAATCTGTAGAATCGTCAGATTTGACTTTAGATTTTGTACTTACAGGGTCAGATTTTTTTTATAGAATTCGACAATTAAGATCCGATTAATCTGATCGTAAGAACTGGCAATAAGATAATTTACATTGCGTATTTTGATTGTGACGTCAGACTAAGTGTGCCGTAATTGATCATGACGTCTTATACCTGAGTTACTGATCGGATTCTTCCAATATTCCAAGTATTGTTTGTTATACTAACTGTTTCCATTAAACATATGTATATTATGTATTATTTCTATTATACTGTTCTTGACAGTGCTGAAGTTGTGGTTGGACGGATGCAATTTGATTATTGGAAACTCCATTTCCTTTGGCTCTACACTACGCTGCGGATACCACGACTGCTTAATCCGGCACTGACTATAATTATTATTATTATTATTATTGTTATTATTATTATTATTATTATTATTATCATTATTATTATTATTATTATTGTTGTTATTATTATTATTATTATTATTATTATTATTATTATTATTATTATTATTATTATTATTATTATTATTAGTAATCATCATCATCATCATCATCATCATCATCATCATCATCATCATCATCATCATCATCATCATCCGACGGTCTATCTGCGTCGTCGTCGTCGTCGTCGTCGTCGTCGTCGTCGTCATCGTCGTCTTTGTTGCTGTTGTTGTCTGGGAAACTATTTTAAGATAAGTCTGTTAAAATCACAGTTTGTTTAATAGTTTGCATTTTTTCGATGTGAAAAGTTTTGAAATTTTATCTTGGTTTTGGCCGGTTATAAAAGTATTTTTAGCAGCTCCTTTCGTTAAAAAATGCACGTGTGATACAATATTCATCGCCTGATGTCATTGCGCGTGCATAAAGTACATAAAGCGCAGACTGACAGCATATGCGAGGAATGGTGTTCACCACCACGGCATGGCATGTCAAGGCGGTAGAATCGTGCGAAGCGACAGACAGACAGAAAGGCCTTGGCGGTTTTTCCTGCAATATTTTCGCAACGAATTGTCCTTCCGTGTTCAGTGGACACACTGTCATGACTTTGTACATGTTTTTATTCCCCAGCGGATGCGGCGTGTAATGGAAACACGGCTTTATATTACATGGCTCAAATCAATATGACCACAACACCCGCCACATTATGGTAGTGAGGGAGGCGAGAGGAGATCAAGTTAACGTATATGTTTACAATGCCGTAGGTGTTAACCCCTCTTGTGTCAACTTAACCTTTCAATGGTAAAACTGACCAACACAATTCTGCAGTGGGTGTGAGGCATGTCTATTAGCAGGTCAAGAGGAGAGTATTTTTGAAAATTAACCACTGGAATGACTGGCTCTGTAACCGAGCCAGTCATTCCAGTGGTAAATTTTCAAAAATACTCTTCTCTTGACCTGCAAATGGATACTGGGTGACGCCAAAGCTTAAAATTGTCTTTACCATTACCCCTTTAATGGTCAAGCCGGTCAAAAACTCACACAAAAATAGTCTTCTAATATTAAAATTTCTTGAAAAGTGTTGCCCATTAAAATGCTTAATAGATATAAGTAGTATATTTAGCGCTTTGAGGCGCTGTTGATAAGAAAGTGGTTAAATTGGGCATCAGAGGAGCTTGTAAAGCCATTTTATTATTTTTAATCTGATCTGTGTATTAGAGTAGTGTTTACTGACGCTTATGTTTTGGTACATATGATTACCATATACCAATAAGCACAATGATAACCCAGGTTTGCGCGGGTTACTGTGCCAGTACTTGGTCAATACAGGCTCATTACAACCCGCTATTGGTCAAGTAGCGCGGTTAATCAAAATATAAACATCGTTCATATTGCGGAATGGTTTGCTAAGATAATCTGAAAGCGCACTTACCTGGACAATGCCGGCGCATAAAATGATCAGGGTGACAGGGAAATACATCCTCCTAAAAGATAAAAAAGGCAAAACGCATACTAAATTACTACACTCGATAAACATGGAAGAGCGTTAGAAAGAATTGTCACGACATTACTTCTTGATACTTCACATCAAGACAGGAATATGAGGAGGAAAAGGGTGGAGAGAGAGAGAGAGAGAGAGAGAGAGAGCCGGGAATGAGAGAGAGAGAGAGAGAGAGAGAGAGAGAGAGAGAGAGAGAGAGAGAGGGAGGGAGAGAGAGAGAGAGAGAGAGAGAGAGAGAGAGAGAGAGGGTGGTGGCGGGGGTGGGGTGGGTAGGGGGGGTGAGGGGTGGGGTGGAGAGTGGAGAGTGGAGAGCTGGAGAGTGTGTGGGTGACAGAGAGTATGTATGAGTGCGTGAGTGTGTGAGTAGGCGTAAGTGTGTATACTATTCACGATTTCCAGACCTATGTTGCAGTACGATAAGCTAGGTTTAACTGCTAAATTGTTCTGCAGCCATGCGGTTCTAGAAGAGCGATGGATTCTTGCTGCAGTTAGTACAATTAAAACGGTGCGGAAACTAAATTATAAATTCTACTACGTCATCTTGCAGAGTGATTACGTGAGAAGCGGTCGGGCGCCCAGAAGTCAGTGCGATTGTAGTTCCCAGAGTGATCAGGCAGAGTTTATTTGCGTGGCCGTTCGAGCGGGCACGCATATATGTGCTTGTGTCTAGAATTGCCCATAGGCGCGGCCATTTTGCGCAAGGGATTGTGGTCTCCAACCGCTAACTAGAGAGAGAGAGATTTCGCGCGTCTTTATCTTTAGATTGTAACCATAGATTTTGGATATATATATTGGCTAGATCGCTCATTCGCATACGCTCACTGTGGGGGCTGGCGGACTGACTGACTGCCATCTGACGCAGACGATTAGCTGTGTATATAGCCTTCAAAAGTAAGTAAATCTTTTATTCGTAATTGGAATAGAAATTCTGCTTAAATAGCATGCAAAATACGGAACTACAAAACTACGGTAAAAAAAGAAATTGGAGAAATACGGTAATACGGAGAGAAGTTAGGAATTACAGAAATGCGTTAAAACCTAACTCATACATTGCTGAAATTTCACATATTTCTGTACATATAAATATATGATAACTTCTATTCATTTTGGAAACTGCTGCCGTAAGCTGTTCCTGCACACGTGTAGACAACTTTCAGCATTATTGCTAACATAATCTACACAAATCTTTCTTATACTGGCCGTGAAACAACTAGGCCTTTGAAACCAGCAAGATAATGGTTAAAGCGAGCTTTTCAATATCTCAGTTTCCTCGAAACCTGACACCGTTTGGTATAGAAGACAACAAAAATAAATTAACACGTTTTCAAAACAAGGTAGAATTTATCTTTTTCTTTGTTAATATAGTAAATTATATACACGTATGAGTTGTACTGCAAAACCGCCAAATCGATGATATCGAACATCTAAAAAATAAAATAACATGTTTGCAAAACAAGACAGAATTTTTGTGGGTATATTAACTTATTTATGAGCTGTAAAACGTAGCATAAGCGTTCGAATCACTGGTAATAAGTCAGCACATATTTTAGCAAGAGATGTCAAATATTGTAGGTAAGCTGATAAATATTTTGAAACTAAGTTGAGTTGATGCTGTTGCTGCTTACGGCAGCAACAGCAACCAGTCAAATTAGTTTCTAAATATTAAACAGCATGTTTATTAAATAGCAAAAACATACAATTCTTACAACATGTTGGACTATTAAGAGTTAAAGACTGGCAAAATACAAGCATTTATGACGTAATGGTTATGATGTCGGCATGCATGTCACTTAGTTGGTTATGACGTCATATGACGTTATATAATCAATTGATAAACTTGGAAAGGTCCATTGAAGATGGACTATACGTTGTCGTAAGAATTGCATGTCTACTATTTAATACATATTCTGTTGAATAATTTGAAACTAATTTGACTGGGCGCTGTTGCTGCCATGGTTAAATTAGTTTCAAAATATTCAACGGGTTACCTGTATAGATTTCAGGAAATTGATAGTTATGGCATCCATGGATCGATCGATCCCAACACTGCGAAGTGTGGGTGGAGCTTAGCTAGAGGTGGGTGGGGCATAGCTAAAACTGGAAAGGTCCATTGCCTATAGCCGCTGATATTTTGCGCAAGGGAGTGTGAGCAATGTCAAGTTGCATTCCAGGAGGGGACAATTTTTGATAATTTACCACTGGAATGACTCTCGAGACAGTCATTCCAGATTACAGTGGTAAACCTGCAAAAACAGCCTTCTCTCGGCCTGCAAATGGACATTCAATCTCTAACTATTTTAACAATCTTTACCAAATTTAGACAGTAAATGTTTAATATATTGTGACGACAATACCAGTTCCTGTGTCTGTTTCATTTTCCCTTATGTATTATAGCATAAAACACTAGGTTGAACATTCGAGATAGTGTATAGATGTCCATTGTTATGTCTTGTAGAGCGTCGGGGCAATGATTTTAATATCGTGGACACATTTTACTAGTCACGATATGTGTGGTAAATTTTCAAAGTAAAACATGTATGATAATATTGTAGAGCATGAAAAAGTAGACAAAATTCGCTGAAAATAATGTATGTATGGCTTTCATTAGTAATTTATTGTCCTTAATCCTTCACTGGGAAAAGAGCTACGCATGTACTTATTTAGTACTATGGATAGACAACTGATGTTCTGAATTTCCAGTCAAAATAACATTGTAGGAGGTGGTTTAGATACAGAAATCAACAGAAAGGGTATGAATGTGTTAAGTTAGTAATGCCTGAAATGTGTTCAGTCCAAAAATTCCACCCATATGGTTAGATATGTATTTGTATATGCTAATGAAGTATTGAGTTAAAAATGTTTTCCATGAAGTAATCTAATTCGTTGTACACAATTTCATACTGAAAATTAGCTGAAATTTTAGCCAATTCACATTCTTCACTGCCCTGTTGTCTGTAGGTTATGCTCGGCCCCAGATTTTCATCCACATAGACTTGAGTTTGATTATGCTAGCTATATAAAAAGATTTCTAGATGAAGTAATTTCATAGTATGCAAATCCATACAGAAAACTTGTGAAAATTGTATCTGATTCATGCTTTTCAGTGCTCTACTGTCTGTAATATATTCGGCCCCAGTACTTCAGACACATAATATTGCCAATTCAAAAGAAATTCTACAGCGAAGTAATTTGTCAGATCCACGGTTTTCAGTATGCTACTGTCTGCAATAGATTCTGTTCCAGAATTCCACTGATGTGTTTAGATCGGTATATAAATGCACTTTTAAAATGTCGAGTTTAAAAATAGTCTACCGTAAAGTAATCTCGCAATATGTAATTTAGTTGCGTCCAACAGTTATCGGATGTCAATAATTTACTATTTTAAGTACCAATATCTGCAGAATCTGTTTTCACTCTGCTTTCAAACATAGTTACATATAGGACCCTTTATAGTGTTGTACGGAATATTGCACAATTCAAGTAATTTCATAGTATGTAGTTATATAATCGACATATTCTACGATTGTGAGATAGTTGGTTCACATTCATTACATTCACCACATTCCGATAGCTGTTGATATGTCCTGGCATATTGCATGTAATAGCTTCGACCCCAAAATGACAGCCATATGTTTACATATGTATATGAATACGTTAATGAAGTATTGAGTTTAAAGGATTTATACCATGAAGTAATTTCGTAGTACACAATTTAATCTAAAAGTTCCGAAGGCAGCTCTAGACAAATTCGATGCCTGCCACCGTAAACACCTATGCACCATCACTGGGCACCGATGTCCAGACAGCATAATTTCCACAGATGCACTATGCAAGATGTGGAATACGTCACTGCTGTCTGTAAAAGTCACCCAGCAAAGATGGTCCATGTTTGGCCATGTGCTAAGGATGCCGAAAGAGATGATGCCACTGCATAAATCTGCTAAGCGTGCTACGAGGTGACCTCAAGAAAGCAGGACTTGGTACACCCAAGTCAGAAATGGACTTGAGGAAGCTAAGGACATCGGCTGAGGACAAGACACATTGGGTAAAAGCAAAGAAGAACGGATTGCAGCTGTATGATGTTTCTGCTACTACAACCACAGAATACAGTAATCATACATAATAGATTGTGTGTGAAATCACACCGATCTGTGCTGTACCCAAAATATTAATATGTGTATATATTGCATTACAAATAGATGTGCGGAAAGCCACCATGGTCTATATTGTACCAATAGTATTCTATTACAAGTCAATTATGTGTGGAATCACATCAGTCTATATTATACCACATACAATGCTACAGGTATATATTATCACTATTAGGCAGTGGGTCGAACAACACCAGTCTCTTCGTTTGACCAGACTAAAACTTACCCTAACTTGCACTACATACACTATGAACAATTAAGACTATATAATACGACCCATATCTTTACTTTTCGGAATCGCTGTGACCCATCTGTTTAAAAAGCAATCTAACTAAAAAGTATAATTCAGCCAAAATTCCCTCTCAGCTGTAAACAATATGATATCATATCATTGCTAGCTATATTCATAATTAAATCAAATTCTACGATGAAATAGTGCCATAGTCCACAATTCCATACCAAAAAATTGGCTTAAATTTTGACAGATCAGTGATTTTCAGTACCATACTGTCTGCAATAGGTTAGGCCCCCTATTCGGTTCTAAATTCATACATATGGTCAGATCGGTATATGAATATGCTAATAAACTATCAAGCATAAAAATGTCTACCATTAAGTAATTTCATAGTACACAATTCCATGGCAAAAATCTGCACAAGTTTTGGCAGATCCACGGTTTTCGGTAGCCTACTGTCTGTAATGGGTTCGTCCCCAAAATGTCAGATAGATATAAGAATAAGGTAAAAATATGTCAATTTTTAAAAAATTCCACCATAAATTAATTTTATAATACACAACTTAGTACCGACCAAGAGTTGTCAGATGCTAATAATTTACGTACCGATATCTATGTACTCTGTTTGTAACCACTTTTTGAACATCTAGCCATACAGAACTCAATATCTATTATTATGTACTAGTGCTGTACGAAATATTGCACGATTCTAATATCAAATAATAGCATAATTCCAAAGTATGTCCATGGGGTTAATTATTCACAATATGTCCCCATTGAAAGATAGTTGGTTCACATTAGCAAAAATTCGAAAAGATGTCAGTATGTCCTGGCATATCGCTTGTAATAGGTGCGGCTCCAGAATCTCACCCATATGTTTAGCTAGATATATATGAATGCGCTAATAAAGTATAGAATTTTAACAATTTCTACAATGGAGCAATTTTGAAATATGCAACTTAGTCACAACTTACAGTTTTCAAATGGTAACAATTTACTATATATTCTGTATCAGAATCTCTGTACTCGGTTTATAACCAGGCTTTCGGTCATAATACCATCTAGAACTCGCTAGATATTGCATGATTCTATTATCAAATAGTTCTTGTAATAATGTGAAAATCTTTCTATATATCCTATAATTTAGCTCCGGATAGAATCTGAATTATCAAACAAAACCCCCAGAATTTACACATATCGTCAACAAGATGGATGGAAAGATGGCCGGACGGCCCCAAAATATAATCTGCTTCTTCCAATGGCCCATAGCTAATCCTATCCAAGGCTGATGCCATTACAGCCATCTTAAACATATGACACTACTAAGAAACTATCATTATCACGATCGCAATCACCATCAGCACTACATGGCACAGGTAAGAAACTGTAAATGATAGTAAGAACCAATGTAACATTGAATCTTAATATAACAAGATAAACACACTTCTCTCTGTCCTGCAAATATGTTGTCAATTTATCACATTGTCTAATGGCTATGTATTTATGGTACATTGACTTTAACTCGAATCCCATGTCTTCTTATTGTGTATAGTGACTGTACCAGTTCTAGATGTATAATTTATTTTGTGTTCTATGTAGGGGCCCAAGGTCTAGATATAGTCACTGTCTTTGGTCGAGAACCTGCTGTGCTGCTGCAAATTGTATATTATATATAAAATGAATTTGAAGCTCAACTTGAATTATAATAATCTCCGGCCACGCTATTTACCATTGATGCCTTGCATCAATATGTGTACTTGTATACAGTTCTTGATCTGTGTTTTAATTTTGAATATTTAGAACAGTTCAGTTCGTAATTAGTGTAAAAAGGTTATTTTGAGTTTGTGTTACCTATTGTCTATTGTTAACACTAGCCTCTGCGTGGATAGAAGGATTATTCTGAAAAGCAAATGGCGATCACAGACGGGCATTTGTCGGATGCGACAGCCATATTTATAAGCTCCCTGGACGAAAGTCTATCAGCTATTCAGGCTACCAATGATAGTAGCAAAATCTAAGAGCAACGCGCGCATGCTCAGCCATACCTCGCAGCAAAGTTAAAACCTGAAACGGGTCAAAGCTACAGTGGGTGTCAATAAATCTCCAGCCCCACTTAGTTGGAAAATTATCTGACGAGTCAGCCACCTGCACTGAGTGGAAAATGGAACCTAGTCTATCAGCACTATACAGTAAACTGTATCGTTGCTAAGCGAAAATATGCTATCGCTAACACGGTCTGGGCAGCCTATTTTGCACGCTACGCCATCAGCTGATGAGCGTGATAATGCGGGCAACAGCTCCGCTTATAATGATTATGATGAGTAAGCTGCCGATTCAGGCGATGTCAGCGTGTTGCAGATGCACCGTTTGATCAGATGCACGGATAGGCCGCTAGGTGTCTCACACGCTCGACATTCTGATGTACTGGGTGCCACTGTACCCTATCTAGATATGGAAGAAAATATATCTTGGCCAATACATGTGAAGTTGGCTGACATTGTCAACAACGTATTAAAATCGAAAATGTCGGATGAAAAACTGCTGGATAAATTACGCCTATATACTAAACCAAAGAACCGCAACGTAGACCTATTGGACGTTGTTTCCATTAATAAGGTGATATGATTTAAAATGAGATAACACACGGTCAGCGGACATAAGGGTGCAAAAAGACCAAAGAAGGCTTGTAAAGGGGTTATGCATGTGATACAAGCTACGGAATCTTCCCTGGTGGTAGCGAAAGTGGAAAGTTAGCCAAATGAACTTGTCAGATCAGAAGTATTGAAAAAGCCTGTAGGCAGTATTACTCTGATCAACAATGCAGATTATGAAATTATTATGTGCAGGCGTGAACGTATACGCTCTGACTAGAATCCAAAATATCTTGTCATGGGCTCGACTCAGAACCCAGTGACGTCAGATCTTTTCGGTGATGACGTATATAAAAGTGGCATGAATGAAGTTGGCCTTGGAATCTCTGGTAACCAACGCTAACGTCATCAATTTATAAGACCATTCAATTCACTGATTGATCATTTTGAAAGGCCCTCGAATCGAGGTGCCCATTTTAGGCTGAGTGTATTACCAGTCACAAATTCGGGCCACAGCTTCCGACGAGATTCAAGAAATTCGAGGGCAAACGGTTCTCCAAGTAACCAGCTCAGAGTCATATCAAGGTCAATTTAATGATAATAATTTTACTGTTGGTAGAATAAATCAGCTTCAACCAAATGGTTGTGGATTTTTAATACTGTGGCCGGTGGCTACTCAAATGAGTTTAATATGTAACCACCTTTTAAGCAGACATACACATGCGCGACTGCTCACATAAATGTGTCTGGAAAGGTGACAATGTCCTCGATGAGTGTGTCTCTTACGTAAAGGCGTAATTGAACGTGTGGATAAGGAGTTTGCGCGGCGGCAGCTTGTGTCACCAATCTTTAATTCTGCGCTCGAATACAGAGCTCGCATCGCATGATATTAAATTTATCTGAACCGAAAATGTACATGCAGTAGCACCACTTTAACATGTCTACAGTGCAGACGTTTACAAGTTTAATAAGTAAAAATTGTTTTATGAGTTATATTGATCTGACAGGCGCATATTATTCGGTCACTATCATCAAACAGTTTCGGAAATATCTCAGATTGTCAATGGACGGGAATATGTACCAGTTCACTCGCTTCCCTAACGGCCGCTCATCCGGGCCTAAAGTTTTTAAAAATTTGATCCTGTATGAAGCCACTATTTGGACATACATACATATCCTATTGCTCAAACGAGCTCAGTAGAAGAATATCAGGCGAACATTGATCCATGTCCTAGAAAGCTTTGAATTTGTTACTAAAAGCGAAAATCAGTTTTGCTGCCTGTTCGACGTTTGAAGCTTTATTTTTTACTAAATTAATATGACTATTGTTGTTATTAGAAAACGAAACACTATTGATAAATACCATGATATCATATCACGTGGTTGCGTTTCTATTTGACGAGTTGCTGAACCTATTGGCTTATTTATTTCATGTTTATTGGGCGTTGTAAATGGCAATTTGTATTGTCGCAAAATTGGAATTCACACAATTCATGTACTCAAATGCGCTAGGCGAAATTTCAACCAGAAATGACGTTGCCAAATGACGCGATCATTGACATTAGATAATTTTCCAGCTGCTAAAATTGCTATTTGCCATGGCCTCACAACTGATGTGTACAAACTACTGACGTATCCAATTATGGCTGGAGTGTTGTAGAGGTAATACAAAAGCTGGTGGTAATCAGTGGAGTTACCTTGATAAACAACCATATTAACATGTTAGAACACAAAGCCGTATTTCATGGCTTGAAATTATTATGCAATGATATCACTTAATTATTAAAGTACAATCTGATAACGCGACAAACCGTCAGCTTTGTAAGTCGAAAAGGGAGTATGCCATTCAGAAAAATGCAATGAAGTAGCTAAAGCGATTTGGATGCGCTGTAGCATCGCAACATGTATTCACATCGCAGGTACACCTAATTAAGTGCAGCGAATGTAGACTCTTTGATGATCAGACAGGGTGGCAATTAGACTCCACCATATTTTATAGAATTACAGCTCTGCGGGGTCAGCCTGATATTAACCCTCTCATTTGAATTTAACCCTTAGATTGCTTGGAGCGCCGATAAGTATGCGTATGCTATTGCTGTCCTCACGTTATCATGGCCTGTCGTTAGTGTATTATAGACCAGCTATGTTACCTCCTTTCAGTGTGTTGAACAGTGTTGCTGAAAATGGAATTCGAATACGCGCTCTGAATAATAATTAATCTGCGATCTATCGCAGATTATTGTTTTTAATCAGGATCTTTCTTATTATTATTCTTCTCCCAAAAGTTTAGGAGGTATCTCCTCCTACAGTTTTCATCTGATCACCTCCAAACTTGGTCAACTTCAAGAGCCCATGCCTCAATCGATGGCTATTACTTTTATTTTGAATCCACCCACTAGTTTTCGAGCTAACCACCATTGAGTGGGCAAAAATGTCCCATGGGAAATGTATGGGGATTTTCAAAATTGATCTTTAAACTGCTACTACATCTAAAGTTTTCAATGAATCCCTACCATATTTACTGTGAATGCTACAACTGGCCATTTGTTTCTGAAAATTTTGTTCCCTTCAAAATGGCCGCCAGATCTTTGACCCCAGAATGCATGGAAAAAACTCACATAAGAAACGTATGGGGATTTCAAATGAATGCCTGAAGTGCTAATACACCTAGAGTTTTGATCGGATAACTACGATGCTTGGTGAGGATGTTACCACCAAGGATGCCGAATCCAATGGTGATGGTTTGAACGTGATCCGACTACGGTCAAGGTCAATCAGGGGTCAAATTGGCAAACCTTTGTTTTTGGAATAAATTACCCCCCTTTACCTGTTGAAGCTGCATGCGTCAATTAAATCTGCTGAATTTCAATTCTCTGACTACCTGGGCCAAACTAAATTCATTAATTTCTCGGTTATTTGACACTTCAGAGCTTTATCCTTGATTTTCATGAAAACTTTACGAAAGGTATATGACACATGGCGAATCCAATGGTGATGGTTTTAAAATGACCCGACCAAAGCCAAGATAAATCAGGGGTCAAATTGACAAATCTTTGTTTTTGGCATGAATTACCTCTCTTTACCTGTTGAAGTTGAATGAGTCAATTAAATCTGAGGAATTTCAATTCTCTCTGACTACTTGCGCCAACTAAATTCCTTAATTTTTCGGTTATTTGACACTTCAGGGTTTTTTGCTTTATTTTCATGAAAACTCTACTGAAGGTATATCACACATGCCGAATCCAACGGTGATGGTTTTAAAGTGACCCGACCAAGGTCAAGGTCAGTCAGGGTCAAATTGACAAATTTGTGTTTTTGGCATGAATTACCTCCCTTTACCTGTTGAAGTTGATTGAGTCAATTAAATCCTAAATTTTATTTTTCAAAATGGCAGTCATATAAGAAGAGACAGTACAATAATCCTTAGTGCTCGGTCATCGCAGATTTACAGTTACTTCAGTAAATGTACTCTAGTTAATTAAGCGTCACGCTGGCAAGACCAGTGGTATTTCCCGCAGCTACGCTAGGAACTGATTGACTTGGCTCACATTCTCTCATATCGCGTTCTCTCATGATACGCCTCCCGTACAAACAGGACAGGGGTGGGGTGGTCGCAACGGCGATCGCTATTAGCATCCTCTGAGCGACGGATTAAAACTGACCGCTTGGTATTATTTCTCGGGAGAGCTTAGCAAATCAGCTGTATTTCGGAACAAGCTTGCCGCATCATCTGCGCGGCTTGGAGGCGGTCTACCCGGAAGTAGCCCATCACATATATTGGCCGGCGAATTTGTTTTTGCAATAAGCGACACCCTTTTCACCACTCTATAACTATGCGATTTTCTTGCCGAATTACTCGTTTCGGGGTGGGATATAGTGCGGTTAACACTGCAAGGTCTGCCTTATCATTTGGGTTAGTACTGCGAACATTACTATAGGAAATCATCCGCTTGTGGCCAGGGCCAATCAAGACCGTCACTTCTGAGCCGTTCATTTACCCAGGATCTAGTACTCAGGTTTCTACAACCCTTGTCTGACATAGATAAGTTAGCATTGAAATCATAAACCTTAAAACTAGTCTTTCTGTTTGAGTTAATTACGTGTGAGAGATGCCATACTATCCACTTAATGGATATTAATTTGATTGGTATTCAGAGCAACACTTATAATTCTTACATTTCAAATTTGGTAAATCAGCCAGGCTGGTGCTTTCTCAGCCTTGGCTAGTACTCATAATCTTTGTGTGTCATCACATCTTAAAGCGTATTTGAACAGAATTCGTACTTTAACAAAGTCGACAGAATTATTAATTAGCTTTGTGACGCCTCAAAGTCACGTATCAAAAGCAGCTGTCAGTTCGCGGGGAGAAATTTAGCTGGAAGTAGGTATGGACATGGAGGATATTTATCCGCCATGGGATGGATAGTACTGTATTTTCAGGCTATAGCACAAGGTCTGTTAGTACCAGCGCAGTATCCGGATATGACAATCATTTGCCATCAACCTTAAAAGCGTGCTCTAGCTCTAGAGTATTTCTAGACTTTTATAACAAAGCGCTTCATATTGCTGATAATTCTAATGCCACGATCGATCTACCTATTTTTGGAAAGATTCAGACTAAATGTTTGTAGACACATAAAAATGTCTACGGTTAATATTATTATACATCAATTCAGCATACACAATTTGTATCGCTACACGTATTGTTAGAAATGCAAAGAGTAGAGCCAAGGGTAGAGCTTATATACGTTACCATTTACCATTTAATAGTAGCATATTGCGATTAAAATATCCAGTATACTGATATTGCTAGCTATATATACAATATACTCAACATAAACCACGTAGGACTTACCATTTAATTACATTGATTTTGTATAAGCAACATATTCTAAACAGACAAGAAAACGGTTGAAAATAACTAGATATAATCATCTAAAATAATAAATAGCCGTATTATGCAATCATTATTCCAGGTGTGCCTGGAATAATTCAGGCTGTGATAACTATTACCACGTGTGGAGCTTTAAAATCACACGTGATCACTCTGCGAGATGATGACGTAGTAGAATCCCCCAATTAAACGAGACTTACGTTGATGTTGGATTGCGATTCTATAATGTCATCATCTTCGCAGTAGGGATCACGTCCCTCCCAATGTCGCTTACCGTGCCCTGTTTGCACACGGGTGGTAATGAGCTCGTCAAAGACTGACTTCTGGGCGCTCGGCCGCTTCTCACGTGATCCCTATTGCGAAGATAATGACATTATAGAATCCCAATCCAACATCAACGTAAGTCTCGTTTAATTGGGGGATTATTGTATCACTGTTAGAATAATACGAATGCTATTTATAAAAGTAATAATAATCTATGTGAAAATGGCTAATCGTATCATCAGATGGAATTGCATAATGGATTGATTCGATCTGCGCTCAAGTCTATGAAGTCATAATCAATTAGCCTACGTCACAATTAGGCTGATGTTACAATCGAAATGCATTAAGAATAATGTATCTAGCGCTGTATCAAACACGGAATAGTCCGTCAAGGGTACGAATTGTATGTATTTACTGTTTAATAAACACCTTGTTACCATAGTCAGCAGCAACAACACACAGAGAGATTATTTTCAAAATATTCAAAAGCTTACCTGTATAGTTACCTTGAAAATGGGATTCAGGTAAGTCAGGTTTTAAAGTATATAAATCGATCCCAACACGCGTAAAGTGTGGGCAGAACTTAGCTAGAAATGGGCGGGGCCTAGGAAAAAATTGATTACTATATTACTTGAGTGACTAACCTATATTGTGCCAACAGCGCCTCAAAGCTCTAACAATGCTGCTCAAATAAATTAAGATTTCTCAAGAAAATTTTAAGAGAAGACGATTATTAATAGGTTTACTACTGAATTTTACAAAAAATATCTTTCTGTTTTCCAGCATATGTACAATCCTCAAGGCGACTGCAGAGGTTACTTTGACTGGCTTTTAAGCATTACCGGGTTAATGGGTAAGACGATTCACAGTTTCTGCTCAGTGTCAGTCATTCCGGTCGTAAATTTAAAAAAAATAGTCTCGGTTTGAGGTGAAAATGGACACTGGTCAATATCACTTTAGAGGTGACTTGACCATTAAAGTGTTAACACTTCAATGACTAAATTTCTTCGAAAATTTTCAATATTTACTTATTGAATGTCCATTTGCAGGCCAAGAGAAGACTATCTTTGAAATTTTACCACTGTAATGACTGGCTCGGTTACCGAGCCAGTCATTTCAGTGGTAAAATTTCAAAAATAGTCTTCTCTTGGCCTGTAAATGGACATTACTCAAAACCACTACAGGGGTTGGATTTGGCCGGTTTCGTCACGAAAGGGGTAACTTGGCGCAAGAGAGGTTAAATGGTATAGTACTTATTACCGGTAACAGCCTCCTGTTGGCTCGCAGATGTACATTGAATAAACAAATTATTATTATTATTATAAATTTTTTTCCCATTCATTAACCAATTTTGGTAAATCAAAGGTTAAACTACAGCATAAATTACAGTAATTTTGATTTCTAATTTTGAAATATTTTAGCTTGTTCTAGTTATTCGCCACAGAGCACGCGTGTCACGCAACAGCGTGTACGCAATGCAAATGCATAAATTAAAATTGTATTCGCTCAAGGCCCAATAGCCTATTGTGTAAAAAATCTATCTATCTATCTATCTATCTATCTATCTATCTATCTATCTATCTATCTATCTATCTATCTATCTATCTATCTATCTATCTATCTATTACCTCTTAGTCTAGCTGTGCTCTAAAGTATCTGCCAGGTGGACGAGTGCAATATCACCAGTTACGCTTCAACAGTAAATATTACTTTACAATAATAATTTTAATCACATCGCCCCATCGTTTTATAAACCTGCTAATGTAAAAAAGCAACTCGATCACCGTTACATATTTTGACCGCTGTCTTTAATGACCACGTGTAAACAATCAGTTTGGGCATCTGACCGACATATCTAACATGTATGCTTAAAACTAGAGCAAAATCGACAGTAAATATTACTTTACAGGAATAATTTTAAACACATCGACCCATCGTTTTATAAACCAGTTCAAGTTCAAGTTCAAGTCTATTTACACCTGGGTCACCATATGGTGACATATAGGGATCTTTCATATTACAATTATTTTGTACGTACACAGCTGTAATCATTTATACACAATTGTATTATTATTATTATTATTATTATTATTATTATTATTATTATTATTATTACCAACATCATGCTAGCTTATTGTCATTATCACTAACGACATCAACACATTTCCATCGTCATTACAATCATCATCATTATTACTATTTTTATTTTAAACTTATTATCATTTTTGGCATTAGCAGTATTGTTATCACCGTCATTATCAGTGTTATTGTCACAATTACTATCATTATTACGTCCTTCATAGTCGTTAATATCGTCCTCATTTCCATCGGCATTAACCTCATTTTTTTTATTACATCGTCATATTCATCATTATTATAATTATTATTATCATTATTGTCTGTCATCGTCTTCGTCGCTGCTGTTGTTGTTGCTGTTGTTGTTGTTGTTGTTGTTGTTGTTGCTGTTGTTATTTTCGTTGTTGCTGTTGTTGCTATATTAGAGTTACTACTGTTGTTGTTGTTGTTGTTGTTGTTGTTGTTGTTGTTGTTGTTGTTGTTGCTGTTGTTGCTGTCGCGTCGTCGTTGTCGTCGTCGTCGCCGTTGTTGTTGTTGTTGTTGTTGTTGTTGTTGTTGTTGTTGTTGTTGTTGCTGTCGCGTCATCGTTGTCGTCGTCGTCGTCGCCGTTGTTGTTGTT
>CM067363.1:55156994-55191994 GCA_034401795.1 Chaetoderma sp. LZ-2023a | reverse complement strand
ATTGCTTTGTATTTACTGGCTTATTTTGTTCCTGTCATTTGTAGATTTAAAATGATGACTCCAGCGCAGACAGTGATTTTGAGGAATTATATACGTATATAAAACCGCTCGCGTGTGTGCGCGCGCGGGATCCCGAGCGCCCGCCTGCCCGCCCACCCGCCCGCCCGTCGGTCAGCTTGCCTGCCCGCCCACTCACCAACCCGCCAGCCTGTCCACCAACTTGTCCGCTCGCCCGTCCGCTTGTCCGGACCAGCCACCCGCCCGCCCTTAAATGCTTCATCCTGCTAAACCATGTTTTCGCACACAATCTCCTCTGGTGCCTCTTTCTAATGCGTCTCAGAAGACACCAAGCAGCCATCAACATCAGTTTCCTGAATGCTTGCCTTCATTCATTATTGATGACTGACGACAGCATGCTGAGAATAGGAAACAACACGTCGACACGTCGACACGTCGACACGCAGAAGCATATCAGAAATGAACAAAATGGCCATAAAGTCTGGTTATGTATGCAAGAAATCGACATATCAGAGGTCAACTGCCAGCCGCCAAGACTATGACGTTACCGGCCGATGTAGCCGGCCGGTCGACAAAATAAAATCGGCCGGCAAAAGCAAATCGGTGGATGGGCGTCCGGAGGCCCATTCGGCCCTTGGGTATAAATTACAAAATATAAGAACGTGGCAGACACTATGCCGGTATTATATATTACCATTGTAATTATTTTCGTTTTTATTATCACTACTTTTCCTCGTTATTGTTACATCATCATCATCATCATCATCATCATTATCAGCAGCAGCAGCAGCAGCAGCAGCAGCAGCAGCAGCAGCAGAAGCAGCAGCCGTCGTCGTCAATCACCGTTATCAACATGATTTTCACAATTGTATATTCAGCATGGCTAAGATCTATGAATCGCGGATAAAGTGATTGCGATAACAAAGTTATGTATGACTATAAATTGAAACAATAGGTTGCATGTAATTTAACCACCACTCACCGGCCTGTACCCAAACATAGCATTGCACTGAGCCAATATTATGGCCAGATATGCCCCCAAGACGTTTTGAGGAAGTTGAGCGTATCTATGATTCGTACCCTTAAAACTGAGGAGGTGCCAAATATTTGTCGCTCAATGTAAATGCTTAATATACACCTGTGCAAAAGTTAAGCACCACCCTATTTTTACGCACATGCGAGGGTATATTCATGTGCTATGAAGAAAGCAATAGCATAAACATTTATGTACCCATCCATCTTAGTGCAAGAGGTAATAATGCAACTAGAGGAATGCTGATTACAATGGTGGGGAAACACTGTATGTTTTTGTTTGAACTTGAAAACGAGGCCTGAATATGGTTACGTTGACACAACTGACAACTATTGCCCTACAGTTGACACACGTGGCTAGATTGTCATTAATGGTGTCTGAAAACGAAGTTTAACATCTGTGCACGAGTTTGAGACTGTCATTATTAATACCGGGTATATCCACCTTGTGCCTGGATGACGGCCTGGACACGACGTCTCATGCTGGTCACCAACCGACTGATACGCCATTGTGGTATTCGTTGCCATTCAAGATGGAGTGCGTCTGTTAATTCCTGTAGGTTCTGCACAGGAGGATCCCTCCTTCTCACCATGTTTCCCAGAATGTCCCAGATATGCTCAATAGGGTTCATGTCAGGGCTCCTTGCTGGCCATGGTAGGGTTTCGATGGCATTCTGGCGGAGGTATTCATGCACAGCTCTAGCACGATGTGGTCGGGCGTTGTCATCCATGAATATAGGGTGGGTTCCAGGTGCATGATTTACAAAATGAGGGACCACAACTCTATCCAGTATGGAATCTTGATATCTTTGTCCATTTAGTGTTCCAGGTACAGTCAACAGATCCAGCTTACAATCAAATGAGATGCACCCCCATATCATAACGGAACCTCCACCAAATGGAACTTCTTCCATGATGTTACGTTGGTCGTACGCCGTGCGTCTGGACCTCCATACACGAGTTCGACCATCTGTGGCATGAAGCAGGAACCGACTTTCATCGGACCAGTGTACCCGTCTCCAGGATCTCATGTTCCAGTGTCTTCTTTCGTTGCACCACCTCAGACGCTCCTCTTTGTGGCGTGCAGTGAGGAGAGGACGTCTGACAGGTCTCCTAGCTTTCATGCCAGCAGCATACAGTCTCCTTTTGACGGTAGACATTGACACTCTATTGCGCGTTTCCCATTGCTGGCTGAGCACTCTGCTGTTGGTGAATGGAGATCTCCTAACAAGGCGTACTAGGGCTCGATCATCACGGGCAGTAGTCTTCTTCGGTCTTCCAGATCTAGGCCTGTCCTTCACCTCGTTAGTTTGCCCATGTTTTGCAATCAAACGACTGATTACAGTATGGTTAATGTTCAGCTGTCTGCCAATCCCTCTGCATGACATACCAGTGGTATGCATGCCTATGATTTGCCATTTCACACGATCACTTAACCTTCGTCTTGCCAATGCGGTTCACAATCAAGAGCTAATTATCTCTGTACAAATAAACCACGGTCATGAACACAACATTCCTAATCTTGTCGCCTAAATCTGTATGTAATGTTCTACACCTCAAACTGGACTTTTACATAACTGAACACGTGTGCTGTTTCCCGCCACGCACGGACATCAAGCGGCGTGAAGTCATGCATGCATGTGCATTTCGTACTTGGAATTATGTCAGCTAACGCGGGGACAAAAAGTATGGCAGCCTAGTTGTACCATCATGTTTCTACGTTCTATTGTTTTTGCTGGTGCTTAACTTTTGCACAGGTGTATATATAAAAGCAGCTAATTTCCTTAGGTATGAAATATTGCCAGACTGAAGTAGTTCTGTCAGTTTAAAGATGCTGTGTTGTTTTATATATTGTTTTCTTAAATTTTGATAAATCGGAGAGACTAATATAAAATGATATTCATCCTCTAAATCGTTGCAAGCATTGCACTTCCTTTCTGAGGAAGGGGTTGGCAATGGTTTATGCCATCTTCCTGATTCGATGTGTGGTTTGTAGTCTGCACAAGGACTGTCAGTACTTGGTTATTGTTACCATATCCAAATAACAGTTGTATAGTCCATCATCAACAAAGTGCTTGTATAGCCTAGTTTTGCTAAACGTGTCTAGCTCCCCCTCCATTCCAGATACAATTGTCATTTGCCCTTTGTTTATAGGCTTCGATGAAACTGTTTTTATCAATACTATGACTGTCATTGAATAATAAGTACATCGTGTTGTTGATTTAGCTTAATAAAATGACATGATTTTTGTACCGTGATAACGACGACGACGACGACGACGACGACGACATCAACGAACAACAACGAAAACAACAAAAACAACTACAATAACAACAACAGTAGCAGGGCCACCAACACCACCTCCACATCCACCACGATCACCACGATCACCACAATCACCACCACCACCACCACCACCACCACCATATTCAACAGCTTAATGCTATAGTCCTTTGAGATTGAGGGATTTCAGTGTTAAATCGATCCCAACACGGGAAAAGCATGGATGGGGCTTAGCTAGTGCTGGGCGGGGGCATAGCTAAAAGTGGATTCAGCCATTAACATGAGCGATATGCTGGCAAATCTTTATGACAAGTATAGAGGGTCTTCACTAGAAGGATATATTTATAAATAAGCTCCGCCCACATTTTACCCGGATTCCGAGAGAGCGAGAGAGAGAGAGAGAGAGAGGGAGGGAGGGAGGGAGGGAGGGAGGGAGGGAGGGAGGGAGGGATGGGGAGGGAGAGAGTGAGGGATAGAGAGGGGGGGGGAGAGAGCGAGGGAGAGGGGGGGGGGAGAGAGAGAGAGAGAGATACATGTACATCAAAGTCGCACAGTTTAGACGCTTTCCTGACGGGCCAATGCCAATTGCGTAACGACATACAAGATCTTGATTGCGCCGTCAGATAATAAGTGACGTATTTGGATCATGACGTCAGCTACTTGAGTGACAGACTGACAGATCGGATCACTCCATTGATGTTGTTATTTCAATATTTAACGAATCTGTTGCCCTTGACCTGACCGATAGTCCAGCGGTTAAGTACCAGATTTTAGCGGAATTGTTCACATTGTGATAAAAGCACCAATATTAGCACATTTGTACGTCAAATACAAGCAAGACACATTTAATATTTTGTATGAGATAGGAGGATTGAGGAATGAATTTTTGAAATACAAGTGTGGCATTGCTGGAAATGAACGACAATTAACTAGGACGTGACGAGTTATACATTTCCAAAATTTATTTGTTGTCAAAATATATAACCCAGTTCATATCATACTTGAGTGGAAGGTAGCGTGCGGGATTACGAGGACGTGTGACAATTTTGGGGTCAAAAGGTCAAAGGTCAAGGTCACTTCAACCCATTTAACTAGAGGCTCAAAGGCTATGACGCTCATCTGGATAGCATAAATTCTACTTACTGATTACACTTCGTATACATGTCTTATGTAATGAGAATTCTCTGTTATATGGTATGTTAAATTATTTAATCCATCACCATTTTGATGCGCTAGTTTACGCGTTTTAGATCATCAATGATTGAGGAAATTGTAACAGCTGCTGTGTAACACTCTACAAACAATGGCAACGTGGTGTGCGATAGTTTCTTCCCAGCCACCCACTAGCGGTTCTAACACTGATGCTACATCCCAAGTGCTCACAACTGACTGGAACTGTTGTGATTTGTGCCAGGAACTAACTGATTAATCGCTCATTTGTCCAGCACATTCTACGAGACAAGCCGGTTATGGTTCAGAACATGACACGTTAGCTAAAAATGCCCCCTAGCATTTAATGAACTTGAATGCGTACCAATGAATATCAATATTTCGCGACTTGATAATGGTAGTGGAATTAAACAGACTTTAGCATCATACGTCTTGAAATAAATCGTGCTTCAACAAATCCAGCTCGTTGAAAATACAGAGCGCACAGAAACAATAATCAGATGATATTCTAAACGATATTCGTCCGGTTAATACTCGATCTGTCCAAGGTGGTGGTGGAACGTAAGGCTGTTAGTATATTTTGTGACGAACCAGTAGTAGATCTCCATAAAGCATCTACTACAACCCTAGACAGACAAGTGCGGTAGTATGCCACAGAACCTCAAGCTACAAAACTGTTAGCTAAGTTGTAAATGGCTGACACCCACGTATCGATGCTACTTATCAGACAAATTGCTTAGTTGGGTTTTATAACCACTTCAGATAGAATCACAGATGTTCCGAAGAAAGCAACAGTAAAGAGACATTGAAGGGCATCGTGCCTGCTGAACTTTTCGTATATAAAAGAGACAAGAATGATAGATGACGTTGTTCATTTATTCAAACTCTTCCATTTATTGAAACTCTATACATCGAGACTATGCGAATTAAATGCAAATGTTGCGGATAGGATAAATTCTACTCGACTGAAAGAATGACTCTTGTTGCAACTACCTCATCTCAAAGCGCATCACCAATGTCGAGAGATACTGCTACGCTTCACTGAAGATATCGGTCTGTCACTACAGCCTGCTTCTGAAAACAGCTTTGACGACGAAGCTATACTGTTGGCAAAGACAGCGCGAATTGTGCGTGGAGATATGCTTGCCAAAAAGCAGTACTTTGATGGATCCTTCAACTCAGAATGTCAGCAGCATTATGTATCGTCTTCTCTTTTAACACTGATTGAAATTGTTCTGGATGGGCCAAACATCACTAAGCAAACTGGTCATGAAAATCTCGGCAGAAGTGCAGCACCTTCAATTTCACAACTATTAATTTTTAATAGTGTAAGGCCTGTTAGAAGCGGATTCACAAAAAAATCCACCATAATGCGGAAAAAGAAACACCTTTACCATAATACATGTATTTGTTCATGACCATAGTAGCCACATATTTCTAATAGACTCTACTGATTGGGACTTACCATTTCAAAATTGAAGACAAGTTTGTTGAATATACTCCCAGCTCCAGAACTGCCACAGACTCATTCCACGTAACTGCAATCTCATTGACCCAGCACCCATGTCATGAATACCATAGAACTGATAGTTGTGTGGTTATGATCAATCTAAATATTGATTAAACAAAGAAAAAACTCTGAACATATACAATTTTTCCCTCTCACACTTCCGCATGCACCGGAAACACATGGGGCCATTTAAACCTTCATCTGATCTTAACATTTCTGCAACAGTTGACAGATGGATTGGTTAATCAAGATGAAAGCACTTCTTGACAAAGAGATAAAGACTATTTGTCATGGGCAGCATTGAATGCACCACCCCAAACAGAGCCTACCGACACTATTAACATTATTCTATGAGCCGGAACATTCAGCAGGGCTGAATCTGCATGCAATGAAAGTAATAAAGAATGCGGTTGAACATATAAACCCCGGTCAGAATACAGCCATTGTGATGGACAAGCCATTGTTCTCGCTTGGAAATCAGATACTATTGCAAATGACAGGCATCTATGAAGACAAGTATGTTGCGATGATGGGTGGATTGAGTATTGAAATGGCTGCTTTGAAAACTCTTGGATAGTCGTTGAAAAACCGCCGATCTGCCTTAGGTCACGTCAACATAACTAGTTCAGGAAAGGCTAATGCAATGCTAACAGCATCACATATAACTAGAACACGTTATGTACATCAAGTGACAGCGTTGGCTCTCTATGTTCTACAGATTGGTGCATATGTAACATACAGACACTGTTTATGATGGGAATGGACGACATGATTTTTGAAACATGGAGAAACGAACAATCACCAGCACACCCACAGTTCAATTTCTATTGTACTGTTTTGAATCTGGAACTTATGGTTATACAATATCTACGATTACTTCACGAGGGCCACTTTTCCCTGTATGTACAGACAGTTGGCCAACTTATTCCATAGTTCTTTTCAATGGATTAATGCAACTATGCTCGATAGGTTCCTGTGCACATTCGCGATATGTTGGCCCTACCATTGAAACATCCTTATATTTATCAACAGTTTCAGCAGGGCGATTTTATGGTATAGAAATCTCAGCATTTCCTTTCATTAATTGTTCTGGATCGTAATCACGAGCATCAGAATCCAATGCTTAAGGGTGATGGTAATGGTGCTGTGGGTTTAATTGATGATTATGCAGCTCTATGGTGCTGGATGGTGTCAGGACCGGAGGTAGCACGAGTGGTGACAGCACGAGTGGTGACAGAGTTTGAGACTATTTTATGAAGACTAAAACAGACACCACACACCACCTTCTGGTGTTCAAAATTCTTTTGCGACGGATGTCAATGCACTTGTGGCCACAATCAAGGAAATGGGAACTCTATTCTTGGAGGATATTATGGATCTACTCATTTTGAATAACAAGGATATTATGCCAGAAAGTGTAGTGGAATCCGTCAAGAATTGAAGCCTATGCCACAAATATCTTCATCACCCATGTTGTATCACAAGCACAATCTGTAGTGCGCCTTGACGTTGTATGGGGCAGATATCTGATCACCAACCTGAAGCAAAGCACACATGAATCGTATGGGCATGGTATGTGTAAACGAGTTGTTGGACAAGGAACACTTCCTGCGAATTGGCAGCGTATCCTACGACCAGATGAAAACAAGACTGAACTGTTTGTGTTACTAGCGACTCACATTGAATCATTGCTTAGAGAAGGCAAGCAACTAATAAATACCTTGAGTGAAGATGTGAGCAGTGCTAGTGCAATTGGCAAAGACTGGCTTGCACCATGGCGTCAGTAAGAAGCCAATACGCGAGTTTTGCTTCACGCAGCTCATGCAGCTAAGAATGGATACAATCGAGTAATGATAAGAGCCGTCGAGACAGATATTGTTGTTCCTTGTGTAGCCAACATCACACTATTCGTTCTGAACGAATTGTGGATTGCCTTTTGGGGTGGGTAAGGACTTACGGTACATACCCCTATACATCATTCCCAGTAGTTTGGCCACAGTTCCGCTTTACCATTCTTCCACGCCATCGCTGGTTGCGACACGTTATCAGATGTCTGTAGATAAGCCGAGAAATCAGCATATGACACCTGGACGGCATATCCAGCCATTACATATGTCTTGTCTAGCCTATCAGAAAACTCACACCCAGTCTCAGACATGGACATCGAGCAAATTGAGAGATTTGTTGTACTTATGTATAGAGTACATGTTCATCGAGCCGTGTCAATGAAGCATCAAACACTTTTCTCACAAGGTTCCAGGACAATTGAAAACATCCTTCCTAGTCGGATGCACTTTGTGGACATATCAAGAGAGCCACCTTCCAGGCAGGCTACATCTAGGGACAAGCCATGTCTAATCATGCCAAGCCTCGCTATTTGAGGTGGAGTTGGAATGTCGAAAGATGGACACCAGTGCGGACCACCATACCCGAGCCTTCTAGCTCGTGTCATGAAGTAATTTACTGTGCGCGTCATAAAGCGTGCAGTGGTTTGTGTAAGTTTTACAAGGCAAGCCTTCGGTGTACAGCTCTTTATTATTGTGCTGGAAACTGCCATCATCAGGAGCAAAAAAGTGTCAGATATGTGATTAGATGTGTCATTAAAAAATAAACATACAAAAAGTTGAATAATAATTCAAATATGTTGAACCATGTTATACCGGTATATACAAAACACTACACTGCTGCCCTCTGGACGAAGTGGCCTACACACTAAACTTAATATGTAAATATAGGGTTTCTGATTATTCATAATGAACACATGCTTGTGTCAAATGCTGGCGCTTCTTGGAGAAAGGTGGTCAGAAGACTACACTTGTCTTAAGTAGTCTGAATCAGTTGGCTACATGAGATACATTGCATGTGTATCTGTATTTACATACGAGTTGTGCTAGCCGACAATCTATCTGTAGTAAGTTCCACATTGTGATGACCAATACAGTGTCCGGTATAGACAGGTTTGACTGATATATGTATACTCGAATGTCTAAGTATGTTAATGTCACAATAGGTGTAACCTGGATTAGGCTTTTAATGATCAACATTTGTCAAGACAATTTACATCTTTTCAATTTGAAGAAACATTTGTACATCAAAAGTAAGGTGAAAACTTACAACTGAATTGACCCAGAGTTTCCAAAATATTGTTTTGGTATGTAAATTGATAGTTCTAGCGACGACTAATGAAGCCGTTTTGACCGTCTTTACCATTAAAGCGCTCTGCATTCTAGTGGGTGGGACAATAGGTATTTCTTATTATTTGATATCAATAGATAGCAAACATTTTAGTTCTCGTTTAGTATACTGCAGATACTGCATTTCTCGGAATACGATCATAACCCTTATTTTGACGTTAACCATTTTACCACTGAGATCATTCAAGACAATGTTATGGTTAATGCTGATGAGTATTTCAGAAATAATTTGACTGGAATATATTCTTGACTTAGGTAAAAACATTTCCCCGTCAAATTCGTATTTTTCGCAGATGTTTCATAATTTCATTCGGTCTTTCGGATTAGAAGGGTTAGTGCAATAGGTGTATATTTTGTAAGGTTTTTCTAATGCAACACAACTGTTGATCACGTGACACATTGATTTTAGTTTTAAGGAGACATTGTAAGAACATTGTTCTATGTACAGCTCCGTCTAAGCTAATTTCATCTGTGAAAATTATGCCAAAACTGCTATTTTTAAAATTTCTAATATTATCTTTCATGGGAAAGATCCAGAGTGTGGATTGTTTTTATGTGATTCTACACTTATGAAAGTACTTATATGCCAAATTTCATGCTTTTATCACAATTCGTAACAATTCTCGACCTTATCCGCCGGACTACGACTATTCCCATCAAGTAAGGTGATATGCTCAAGCTAGTTTAAAATACAAATAAACCTTCTCAAAGTATTTTCTCTATTTCTATGGTATGTGTCACACCCTTTGGTCCAGATCTCGGCATATATAAATCAGCTGCTACGTCGCATTAACACGTGGAGCATTGAAACCCGATTGAAAGGGTTTGAGCTGCGAGTCACGATTGAGAGCTGGTCCTTAACCACTATTGGAGTCAACTTAACCCTTTAATGGTGAAACGGACCAAAACAACTTTGCAGTGGTCTTCAGTCATAGCTATTTGAAAGGCATAGAGAAGAGTATTTTTGAATATTTACCACTAGAATGACTGGCTCGGTAACCGAGCCAGTCATTCTAGTGGTACATTTTCAAAAATACTCTACTCTCGGCATGTAGATAGACACTGTCTAAGTAAAAACTTTATTTTCTTTTACCATTACCTTTTTAATGGTCAAGCGGGGGAGAAAAAGAAATCAGTCGTAAATTTACAAAAATATTCTTCTAAAATTAAAATATCTTGAAAAATATCGACCATCAAAATGTTTAATTGATATATCGAGTAGTATTTTGAGCGCCTTGAGGCGCTGTTGACACAACAGCTTATGTGTACAGTTTTCTGGAAATTAGTAGTCAGGGAGTTCAGAGAGTGCTCGATCCCAACAGGAGCGAGGTGTGGCTGGAGCTTAGCTAGAGATGGATGGGGTATAGCTAAAAATGGAAAGCTCCATTAGATGGATAGGATAGCATGTTCTGTATTTTGCTGTTCTACCGATCAACCATTAATCATTTGATGTAAAAATGGACAATCATCACTGACCTGGCCCCACCAGTCAAGGCAATACTAGCCCTCATCAGGTGCAACTGTAGAAAGGGCATGCAAATGAGCTGGCATTCTTTGTACATAGAAATGAAAATGTGGTGGATTTGGAAGACGCATGTGCAAATTGTGAACCAGCTGAATACACCCATGTAGAGAGCGTCTCAGTGAAGGATGCTGAAGACTACTAAGTCTAGGTATTTGGTAAACTATCTGTTTTTAAAATTGATATTTTGGGAACATATATGATTCATTGCATGATGACTACAACTGTTTATTTCACTAAGTACGTATCAAATTTCAATTGCATTTACTATGCTCTCTGATATGAGGAACAGTATGCCATACTTGTGCGATTTTATGTTTTGATTATGATTTGATGGCGGGCCTATTGGATTCATGCAACATAACTGGCCAATGCCAATATAGTTATTTCAATTAACCCTATCATGCCGAAGCCGGCCCAACCCACCCTGTGTAGTGGTCTTGAGGAATGCCCATTTGCAGGCCAAGAGAAGACCATTTTTGAAAATTTACCACAGCAATGACTGGTCGGTAACCGAGCCAGCCATTCCAGTGGTAAAATTTCAAAAATACTCTTCCCTTGGCCTGCAAATGGACATTCCATAAGGAAATATTTTAATTTTCTTGACAATATTTGGTCAGTAAAGGGTTAATTTCCCATGTAAGAAAGACATAAATGGGACTTTTAGATCAATAATAAATGTTATATACAAGCAGTGAAATAGACATTTCTAACCGGAAATAAAGAGAAATGGCTGCCAAATATCCAAGATAGCCACCAAAATATGCCAATGACATTTTTCTCAGTCATTGAGTTCTTCTGAATTACATTATCATATATAAATTATCAGACACATTCAACCATTTCACATATGCCACCGGAGTAGTTCTTAGGATCACGGTAAAACAGATTACATCACTGATAATACAGATTACCCGGCTGGCACTGGGACAATATCGGGCCATGCCGTGTTTGTTCGCGATAAATAGTTTGCTTGAAGCGTGTGTTTGTTTAAATTTCATAAGGTCTGTTGTTCAAGGGTGGATAAGAGGTCATGAATTAGCAACAGCACCCAGTCAAATTAGTTTCACAATATGTAACAACATACTTTCCCAAAATCCAGTGATAAATTGACAAAAAAACCCAGTTCTCTTGGCCAGAAAATGGTCATTTAGT
Source organism: Chaetoderma sp. LZ-2023a (assembly GCA_034401795.1). Taxonomy (NCBI): domain Eukaryota; kingdom Metazoa; phylum Mollusca; class Caudofoveata; order Chaetodermatida; family Chaetodermatidae; genus Chaetoderma; species Chaetoderma sp. LZ-2023a. The sequence goes on along the minus strand of CM067363.1, from coordinate 55,180,110 downwards.
GAGTAAATATTTGAATTTTCTTTTAAAATCCGGACACATGAAAGAGCTAATTGATAAAAGTAACATTTTGGGCGCTTTAAGGCGCTGTTACAAGAGGGGTTAAAGGCAAATTCAGCTCATCTTATAATAGTTATCCTGCCAGGTGATATAACATGCCACTCATAAACTATGCATGACCTTTTTTTTAGCTTTCTACCATACCTTTAAAGAAGAATATTCATGATTTAATAGATATATTTTGATATATTTCTCCAGTCTATGAACTCTGCCATGATTTACTTTTCAACCAATCAGAAGCACTCTTGGCTGCTTGCCTCGGTATATCGATAGTATATAAAAGGCCGAGCTAAAAACTGCCTTTCTGGTTGTTCTTGAGTATTATCCATTTGTAAGCCAATAGAAAGTTGTCTTGCAAATTTATAAATTTACAAAAATAGGCTTCTTCTGGCCTTCAAATCGACATTCACTGAGCGAACATTTAAATTCTCTTGATAAACTTTGACCATTAACTGTCTCGCTGATGCAAGCAAACACACAATAATTTCAATTTGCAAATAGTCTTGACATGCTGAATGATTTGAAAACAATTTTGCTTAGCCATCAACAACTTTCAGTCAAATTATTTTCAAAATATATAGTATGTCCAGCGATATATCCCTTGGAATATTTCGTCTGCAAAAAGTGGGCAGTCTGCCAGCTAAAGTGTGGATGGACCTTTCCAGTTTTAGCTATGTCACGCTCGTCTCTAGCCAAGCTCCACCCACACCACGCTCGTGTTGGGATCGATCGATCGATGAACTCCTTGACTATCAATTTCCAGAAAAATTATACAGGTAAGCTAGAAAATATTTTGAAACTAATTTGACTGGGTGCTGTTGCGGACTATGGCAACAACATCATCCAATCAAATTAGTTTCAAATTATTCAAAAGCATGTTTATTAATTAGCAAAGACATACGGTTTGTACATCGTTTCGGACTATAAAGCATTTAAGATGGACTAAATCGGGTGATTCCTGCTGTAAATGATTATGTCGTCATCCTACACGTTCCGTAATTGATTATGACGTCATACGGTTGATGGATAAACTGGAATGGTCCATTGTAGCATTGGGTCACATTGCGGCGCTGTTGATACAAGAGGGGTTAAGGTGGAACTGGATCAGACAAGAGTAAAAGCGACACAAAATGATGCTTTTGCATTTTCGAATTCCTAATGTTACATTCTTCAATTTCTATGATAATCACTAAGTAACGTTATCGCGAGAGAGAGAGAGAGGGAGAGAGAGAGAGAGAGAGAGAGAGAGAGAGAGGAGGGAGAGAGAGAGAGAGAGAGAGAGAGAGAGAGAGAGAGAGAGAGATTTCCATAATATGGAGGGGGAGGGAGAGAGAGAGAGAAAGAGAGGGAGGGAGAGAGAGAGAGAGAGAGAGAGAGAGAGAGAGAGAGAGAGAGAGAGAGAGAGAGAGATAGAGCGAGAGAGAGATAGGGAAAGAGAGAGAGGGAGGGGGAGAGAGAGGAAGAGAGAGAGAGAGAGAGAGAGAGAGAGAGAGAGAGAGAGAGAGAGAGAGAGAGAGATTTCCATAATATGACAAGATAATTAGATAAGCAATTCTTGACTTAGACATTTAGACAGCAAAGTCAAACGCGGTCAAACCTGTCTATAACTGATAACGTATGGGCCATCAGGATGTAGACACTAAAGACTAGAGACAGGATTGACTGGATACCACGTCATTTATCACGAGAGATAACAATAATTAAGCGTATATTGTATATTACGCTAACAATTATAAACTAGAAGGACCAGTTGCAAGCAACTGTATGTCTGCGCGCTGAATCTGTTTTGACAAGAGTAGCATATGAAATGCTCTCCCTACCTCCACTCTGCATAATTGTGTCACCTTAATAGCAAGAGGATGTCAAATTGGGGGAGGGGTCTAAATATCCTGAGTAACTTTGAATGGTATGGGAAACAGATTACCATGGATGATCATAGGATATGGAATCTTCTCTAACCTCTCTCTGCATAATTTAGGGGGAGGGGTGGGGGGGGGGGGAAGGATTGAGCCCAAATATCATTGATAATTTTGAGCATTCAGCCTGTAATGAATGGTAATGGAAACAGAATAGCATGGATAGTTCTGGGATGTGGAATTCTCTCCCTAATATATCTCTGTTACGGTGGGGGATTTTTTTATTGAATTGGATTTTATTACTTTAGTGACAATTCGTTGGCAATATGGTGAAAGTCCAAATATCCTGTGTAATTTTGAAGCATGATACTTGGGGCCCCTTTTTACTGAATAGTAGGTGAACAGAAAACCAGCCATCGTCATGAGATATGAAATGCTCTCCTTAACATATGTGTGTGGTGATTGTGTCCCCTTGGCAACAATAGGATGTCAAATTGGGGTGGAGTGTCAAATGTCATGTAGAATTTTGAGCCATGATATGTGTGCCCCTCTCATTGAATTTTATCTGAATCAAGAATATTTTTTAATTTGTAGCATTTCCAGAATATACGGCTTGATTTTTTGTTGTTCACGCCAATACCTCAATTATCATTGTTATTCATCTAAAATTTCATTATTTATATTTATTTGAGCCATTTGTCCATCTGTTATCCCACCAGCAACTTGTTCCTTTGAACGAATTCTTCTCAACATCTGCTGGACCGATTTCAATTAAATCACATTTAGGGCATTGAACAAATAAGAAGCCAAAGGGGCCTGTATCGCTCACCTGGAACATAGGCATTTCAACTAAAAAGTCTATAAGTAGAATCAAAAGGCTTTTGAAAACCCCTAAGAAGTTGACCATAATTGTACCATAAAGACAGCGGCCATGTTTGTTTAGTTACCAACTTCCTTTGAATAAACCGTAATGGACCTTATTCACTAATCATATCTCCAACATTTCGGCCCGATCCATTCAATGGTTCTGGAGAAGTAATTTTTACAAAAACTATGTCATCCAAGATGGCCGCCAAAGCATTTGTCCAATCAAGTTCCCTTGAAAAAACCTCAGCTTCTGCCCTAGATGGCATTTCATGAGTTTTGAATCAATTCGCAAAGCGATATCGGGGAAGATTTTTAAAGACGTTTATAAAAATTGGACAAAATCCAAGTAACACCCGTACCCAAAAACCTGTATAAAACCAGTTTCTGCATCAAAATTCATCAAATAAAAAAATCTAAAAAGACCTCCAACCATGCTACATTTTGATTGTTTCGCAGCAGCCATGTTTTTCTACCTATTAACTTCTCCTGAACAAACTATAATGGTCCTTAATCCCTAATTATATTTCTCAAATTTCAGCCCAATTCCTTCAGCGAAGTTGTGTTTACGAAAACTAGGCTATCCAGGAAGGCCGCCGAACCATTTGGTCAATCAGGTTCTCTTGAACAACCTTGGATTACCTCTTGCCCTAAATAATGTTTCATGCGTTCTGAATCGATTCCCCAAGCGATTTCGAACATTTTAAAGAAGTTTATAAAAATCGGATAAAATCAAGGATGGCTGTCGTCCCAATTGGCTGATCGGCTTCATTTGAACAAACTTGGATCTACATGCTCGAAAGATGCTTCCTGCCAAATATAATTGAAATCCGCCATGTAGTTTTTGAGAAGTCGTTTAAAGAAAAAGTTAGCGGGCGCCTGATAGCAGGACGCCGGACAGTCGTCTTTGCATAAGCTCACTTGGCCATTCTGGCCAGGTGAGCTAATAATAACTCAAATAACTCAAATCATTTTTGGAACATTCAACAGCTTCCAAACATGTAATGGATGAATCTAATGTCATAATCATATCATCTTGCATGTACATGTAGGCTGAGATCACAATAAAAATATGTAATGAATGACGTATCTAAGTCCGTCGTGAATGCTTAATGGTCCGTCAAGTATACGAATTGTATGTACATGAACTACTTAATAACTAACTTCACTTGGCAAATTAAACTAATCAAATTAGTTTTAAAATATCCAATAGCTTACCTGTACAGCTACCTTGATTTTTGGGATTCTTAGAATGCAGGATTATAATTATATAAATCTATCAGAACACACGCAAAATGTGGGCAGAGCCTACCTAGGAATGGGCGGGACATAACTAGAAATGGATCCCTCTATTGTGGATGGCTATGGTGGAATAGACAAGAGGCCCAAGGACCTGTGGCGCTCACCTGGACCATTAGCATTTGAACCATTTGCATTTAAAGACATGAAGGATAATTTTCGGAAATCCGAGATGGCCACACCAAAAATTGACCAATCAAAACTCTGCATACTAGATTTGAAGCCTGCCGCCATAGGGTCCTTCCATCCAAGTCTGGTTGAAATCGCTCAAGCAGTTAATGAGTAACGTTTTAAGCGATATCCGATAAATCTTCATAAAATATTGACCCATCAAAATTCTGTATACAAGTTCTGAAACCTACACCTATATGGTCCTTCTAGCCACACTATGTTGAAATCCACCTAGCGGTTAATAAAGAGTAGCGTTTTGATAATTTCCGGTAATTTTTGTACAAAATCTAAGATTTTCACCCAGAAATTCAATCAATCAAAATTCTGAATCGAGGTTCTAGAGCCTACGACCATAGAATCCATCTACTCAAATTTGGTTTAAATATGTCAAGCAGCTAAGGAAGCGTAGCATTTTGATCATTTCCGGTAGACTTTTCATAAAATCTCAGATTTTAACCCCAAAAATTGATCAATCAAAATTCTGAAAAGAATTTGTAGAGCCTACCAAGAATGCACCTAGTCAAATTGGTTGAAATATGTCAAGCAGCTAAGGAGGAGTGACATTTTGACCATTTCAGGTAGATTTTTCATAAAATCTAAGCGTTTCAACCAAAAAAATTGATCGATCAAATTTTGGAAAGAAAGTCTAGAGTCTAGCACCATAGAATGCATCTAGTCAAATTTGGTTGAAATATGTCAGGCAGCTAAGGAGGAGTAGCATTCTGACCACTTCCAGTAAATTGTTCATAAAATCTAAGCGTTTCACCCCAAAAAATTGATCGATGAAAATTCTGAAAAAAAATTTCAAGCACAATTCTGAATGGAAATTCTGGCGCCTATGACCATAAGATCATTTTATCAATGTTTTATTGAAATTGCTCAAAGAAGTAAGGAGAAGAAGCAGTTTGACAATTTGTGGTAAATTTTTAATAAAATGTAAAATTTCTACCCAAAAGAATTTTATGAATCAAAATTCTGAATGCAAGTTCTAGAGTCTAGCACCAAAGAATGCATCTAGTCAAATTTGGGTGAAATATGTCAAGCAGCTATGAATGAGTAGCATTTCGACCATTTTCGGTAGATTTTCCATAAAATCTGATCTTCACCAACAGAATTGATCAATCAAAATGCTGAAAAAAAGTCTGGAGGGTGCCAGCTTAGGATCCTTCCAGCCAAATTTGGTTGAAATCGGTCAAACAGTTAAGGAGAAGAAGCGATTTGATGGACGAACAGACAGACAAACGACGGACGGATAACGGACGCCATCATGGTATAAGCATCCTTTGACCAAAATTTAGTTGAGATTTGCCTATTGGTTAAGGATGGTAGTGTTTTAAAGCAAAAGTTGATGGACGATGGACGGACGCCTGACGGACGACGGACGGACGACGGACGGATGGACAACAGACGGATGGACAACAGACGGATGGACGATGGACGACCGGACGACGATCACCATGGCATAAGCTCACTTGGCCTTTCAGGCCAGGTGAGCTAATAATCAGCTGTTGGAAATTCAGAGAAGTCTCAAGAACACCAGATATTATATATAATTTAGCTGTAATTGCCATGGATAAATTACAAACAAGAGGACCATGGCATGATATGTATATAATTGGTTGTTTTGGAGGTAGTATACCATGTTAACCATTTACTGGTCAAAATTTAATTTTCGCTTAGAGAATGTCAATTTGCCAGCCAAGAAGGCTATTTTGAAATGTATTATTGGAATGACTGACCTATGTACATGTATCGAACATGACAGCCAGCGGGAATCTATGAAAGAAAAATCGTCTTATCCAGCAAATACTTATTCCTCAATGTGTCGCCAAGAGTTAAATAATTTAAATCTTTGAAATAAAAGTCAAAACGTAAATCACTAAAGGTTAAAATTACAATATAATAATTTTGAAATTTCTGTTGAGCAAAAAATCTCTCTAGATCGCAGTGCATTGACAAATCAGACTAAGTAGCTATAGTCAATTGCAGATATTTAGGAATGTGTAATTGTCGGAAATGGCAGCTGCTACATATGTTTCAAAAAGAATATTGCTACAACCTGTTGTTAATTAAAGCAACAGCAGATTACACGTCAAATGCGTAAATTATAAAATTATTACTGAAAGACGTGACAACAAAAGATGCCATATAAACACTTTATTCTCAAACAATTACACATCAAAATTGTAAAAGTCAAATTTATGGCACATAGATAGATGTAAAAAATTAATTACACAAATTAGTAGCCCTTCACACATTTTGGTTTTGATAGTCTCTTTCATGTGGCTTGTCAACCTACATGTGCTCATCTGAACTAATGCCCCACAAGTCACCATCTAGGAGGGAAATCAGTGGATGTACGAGCACATTCACACTGACATACATTTCTTGGGAAAGTATGGCAGTGAAATCCACAACCATTTCCATGCAGCACAGACAGCTTCCACGACCTGGAAATTAAAGCAAAACAAAAATCTTATGGACATTTAACTCATTATCACTCAAGCCAGCTAAAAGTTACTTGTGCAGTGGTCTTGAGAAATGGCCATTCGCACACCAAGATAAAACTATTTTTTAAGCAAATTTACCATTGAAATGACTGGTTCAATAACTGAGCCAGTTATTTCAGTGATAAATTTTCAACAAGAACTTTCCTTTGGTCTACAAATGGAAATTTTCTATAGGAACGTGTTTTCGAACAAATTTGAGTAGTAAATCGTTAAAATCACAGTGTGATCTATGGCCATGACCTTCGCCAGCGTCATTGATATGCCAGTGCCTCAATTTCAAGATGACTACAGTACAGCCCAGACATAACTTAACATGTTTCAAAACAAAACAAAATGTATAAATTTTTGTTCAATATTTTGAACCAAATTGTATTGCCTAAGGTAGCAAACTCTTCTAATCCAGTTATGTTCAAAATATTGAACAGAATATTTCTTGCTCTCATGTTTCTGTGTTTGTTTTGGAAACATGTACACTAATTTTAGCTGTACTGTATACAGGACAGCCGTTAAATATTATGAAACTAATTTGACTGAAACCTGGTGCCGCCCTAGGCAGCAACAGATCCCATGGAAATTGGTTTTTTTAAAGGAAAGGATCAAAGAACTAACATATGATCTTGAAAGACAGCTTTATATAACAAGAGGCTCAAGAGCCTGTGACACTCACCTGTACCATTAGCATTTGAAACAGTTGCATTTAAATATACATGATTCGTTACATTAAACAAGATGGAAAAAGATTTCAAGCACAATTCTGAATGGAAATTCTGGCGCCTATGACCATAGGATCAATTTTATCCAAGTTTTGTTGAAATTGCTCAAAGAAGTAAGGAGAAGAAGCAGTTTGACAATTTGTGGTAAATTTTTAATAAAATGTTAAATTTTTACCCAAAAGAATTTGATGAATCAGAATTCTGAATGCAAGTTCTAGAGCCTACCACCATAAAATCCATCTAGTCAAATTTGGTTTAAATATGTCAAGCAGCTATGGAGTAGTAGCATTTTGACACTTTCCGGTAAATTTTCCATAAACCTTTTTTCACCACAAAATATTTGCCCTGTAGGTGGGGCTTAGTAGACACCTTCCGTATCCTCTGCGTGTCGTACGAGGCGACTAAAGGAGGTAAGGGTGAGGTAACCCCGACAGAAACCTCGAGTGCTGAAGACGGAGGTTCCAGGCCGCACGGCCCACTCTAATAAACCATGGATCCACTCACTTAACGCTTATGATCAAGTCGATAGTCACTTACAGGACTGGCGGTATGATCAGCGAACGAAAAGAAGAAGACCACAAAATATTTATCAATCAAAATTATGAATATAAGTTCTAGAACCTACTACCATAGAATCCATCCAGCCAAATTTGGTTGAAATATGTGAAGCAGCTATGGAGCAGTAGCATTTTGACCATTTCTCATATAATCTAAGATTTTCACCCAAAAAATTGCTCAATCAAAATTCTGAATAGAAGTTCTAGAGCTCATCACCACAAGATCCTTTCAGCCAAAGTTGGTTGAAATCGGTCAGAATGGTAAGGAGAAAAAATGTGCCTATTTCCGGTAGATTTTTCATAAAATCTAATTCTGAATAGAAGTTCTAGAACCTACCACCATAGAATCAGTCTAGCCAAATTTGTTTGAAATATCTCAAATAGCTAAGAAGGAGTAGCATTTTCACACTAATCTAAGATTTTCACCCAATAAATTGATCAATCAAAATTATGGATAAGAGATCTAGAACCTACCACCCTAGAATCAGTCTAGCCAAATTTGGTTGAAATATGTCAAGTAGCTAAGAAGGAGTAGCATTTTTACACTTTCCGGTAAATCTTTCATTAACAGATTTTCACCCCAAAAATTGACCGATCAAAATTCTGGGAAAAAATTGTATGGCGGCTACCAGCATAGGATCCTCCCACCCAAATTTGGTTGAAATCGATCAAACCGTTAAGGAGAAGCAGCAATTTGATGGATGGACGGACGACAGATGACGGACAGCCGCCATGGCATAAGCTCACTTGGCCTTTCCGGCCAGGCGAGCTAATAATGAACCTACATGTATAGCCACCAGTAAAAAGAGGCCCAAGGGCATGTGACGCTCACCGGGACCATCAGCATTTGAAACATTTGCATTTCAATATACATGATTCTTTACAGTAAACAAGATGGGCACCAGAAAAATTTACCAATCAAAATTCTGTATTCAAGTTCTGAAGCCTACCCGCTTATGGTCCTTCCAGCTAGGTTTGGTTAAAATCGGCCAAGCGGTTAATGATTCGGCGTTTAAATGATTTAGAACATTTTCCGAAAGTCCAAGATGGCCGCCGGAAAAATTTACCAATCAAAATTCTGTATACAAGTTCTGAAGTCTACCGCCAGTGAGGGTCCTTTCAGCCAAGTCTGGTTGAAATTGCCCAATCGTTAACTAGGAGTAGTGTATTAAGCGATTTCTCGCAATTTCTTTTCAGAAAATTCAAGATAGCCAGGGAACAAACTGACCAATCAAAATTCTGTATAAATAATCTGAAGTATACACCTGGACTATGGTGCTTCCAACCTAGTTTGCTTGAAATCGGCAAAGCGGTTAAGGAGGAATAGGCTTTTAACTGATTTCCCAAAATTTTCAGAAAATCCAAGATGGCCGCCGGAAAAATTGACCAATCAAAATTCTGTATACAAGTTCGGAAACCTATTAGCCTAGTATTCTTGCCAACAAATCTGGTTGAAATTTCCCAAGCAATTAATGAAGAGTAGCATTCTAAACGATTTTCAGCTATTTTTCGGAAAATTCAAGATGGCCGCCGAGAAAATTGACCAATCAAAATTCTATATATAATTTCCGAAGCATACCAGTCTAGAGTCCTTCCAGCCAAGTTTGCTTGAAATCGGCCAAGCAGTTAATGAGGAGTAGCCTTTTATCTTATTTCTTGAAATTTTATGAAAATCCAAGATTATTTTTGAAATTTTATCACTGGAATGACTGGCTCGATAACTAAGCCAGTCATTCCAGTGGTAAAATTTCAAAAATAGTCTTCTCTTAGCCTACAAATGAACATTTCTCAAGCCTGCTGCAGAAGGCAGTTTTGGCCAGCTTGAGCATTTACCCCCTTAACACTCAAATTTTCTCATGGAAAATATTCATTTGCAGACCAAACGAAGATTATTTTAGAAAATTTACCACTGGAATGACTGGCTCGGTTATCGAGGTAATCATTCCAGTTCTAGCTTAAAAACAAGTAGTCTTCTCTACGGGTGTAAACAGACATTTCTCAAGACCACAACAGAAGTCGATTTTGGGTATTAAATGTTAAGGGTTAATCTCTCATCAATGAATTATCTATATCTTTGGAGTGTAGGCCTATAAAGATCAGTGTATTATACAGATAACGTGAGCTATCACACGTACATTAACCTAGCCAACACTAAGTATATGACAAATATGACTGGAATTGAAGAGGAATTTATCAATTCCAGTCAATTTAAAATATCAATTCCAATTCAGGTGTCTTAAGGGAATAGAAAAGGGAAATAACAAACAAGAAATCAGTGTTACACTGAGTTAGGCATTTTTACCTTCCTTGACATTTTGACATTATGAATGCTCAGAGTACTTGTCTGTCTTTGAACAAGTAATGGGCTTGCAAGCGTATGCTATGGTGTAGATTGCTCATCTTTAATATGCTAATCTGGTTTTCCGTCAGAATGTTAGCATAGCCATGTACAAATACTGGTGAAAAATTGTGATAATTAAAGTTACCAGTAATCATGGTACTGTATCTCTGATTAGCTATGCGAATCACAATCGTAGATGATATGATGAGCTTAAGCTAAAAATTTTGCCTAAAACAGAGTTTCAAAGTTCCCACTTCACAGTGACCGTGGCCTTTGACCTCAAATTCAATGCGCTGCATCCCTTCAATATAGGGAAGCATGTGTACAAGTGTGGTCCCAATCGGGTGAACCAATCCTGGGATATAAGACTTTAAGCTGAGCTAAGCAAAAACCTTAACCAGAATTGGATGTCGACAGACAAACAGACAAACTGACAAACGGAACCAATTCACATATTGGCGAAATTTTTTATTTTCATCAATATGATGTTTATTGATAATCTCATACAATATTAAATAAACTCGATTATCGAGCCAGCCATTCCAGTGTTATATTTAAAAAAATACTCATCTCTTTAGCCGCAGCGGGACAATCCTCAAGACTATCGCTGAGGCCATGTTTGGCCAGCCTGTCCATTAAAGGGATAAATGATGGTTAAAAATGTCACATATGTGTAACAAGAGGCCCAAGGGCCTGTGACGCTCACCTGGACCATTAGCATTGGAACCATTTGTATTTAAATTGCCATGAATCGTTACATTAAATTTCACACTTCTCAATGGAAATTTTGGCGCCTATGATCATAAGATCATTTTAGCTAAGTTTGGTTAAAATTGCTAAAAGAAGTAAGGAGAATAAGCAATTTGATTATTCCCAGTGAATTTGCAATAAAATATAAGATTTTTAACCAAAAAATCTGATGAATCAAAATTTTGAATGCAAGTTCTAGAGCTTATGATCATAGGATCCTTCTGGCCATATTTGCTTGAAATCAGTTACGTTGACAAGCAGAGGAAATTTGACAATTTCCAGTAAATTTGTCATAAGATCTAAGATTTTCACCCAAAAAATAGCTCAATCAAAATTCCGATGGAAGTTTCGGAGCTTACCATCATAGAACCCATCTAACCACATTTGGTTGAAATATGTCAAGCAGCTAAGGAGGAGTAACATTTTGACCATTTCCTGTAAATTTATCATAAAATCTCAGATTTTCACCCAAAGAATGGACGAATTAAAATTCTGATTGTAATTCTACAAACCATCACCACAGGATCCTTTCAGTCAAAGTTGGTTGGAATCGCTCAGAATGGTAAGGAGAGGCAATTTGACAACTTCAGGTAGAATTTTCATGAAATCTAAGATTTTCACCCAAAGATTGATGTTTCAAAATTCCAAATGGAAGCTCTAGATCCTATAACCATAGGGTCCTATCAGACAAATTTGGTTAAAATCGTTCAGAATGGTAAGGAAAAGAAACAATTTCGCAATTTCCGGTACATTTTTCATAAAATCTATGATTTTCACCCAAAAAATTAATGAATTAGAATTCCGAACGTTGTTCTAGAGCGTATGGCGATAGGATCCTTTCAGCCAAATTTGGCTGAAATCGGTCAGAATAGTAAGGAGAAGAAGCAATTTGACAATTTCCGGAAATTCGGGAGCCTAGGACGATAGGGTACTTCCTATCAATTTTGGATGAAATTGGCCAAGTGGTTAATGAGGAGTAGTGTTTTAAAGCAAAAGTTGACAGACGGACGACTGATGGATTCAACGACATAAGCTCATTTGACCCTTCATGCCAGGTGAGCCAAAATGGAAATAAATTGGGATTATTTGCGAAAAAGCATTTACTAAATCTAGGCGCGCTTAACTTGGAGACAATTAGTTACCAAGCTCGGACTTATCACGCCGCCGTGTGTCAACTGTGTGTGCAGGTATACCGCATAGGCCTACCTGAATATAACGAAAACACACACGGAATATTGTTTTGTAAGTGTTATGAATGGTATTCTCTATAGGCGCCGATGTAGCGGGATTAACTAGCTACTGCTAATTCACTATTGATCCTTTTGAAAATGTTATACATATATTTGAGTCACTTTTTTCTGGTGGAAGCAACAAGTTTCGGTCAAAATGATTGCAAAATATACTGCCGCTTTCCAAGGTCGCAATATGATGCCTACTGAATATTTTGACATTCGTGTGACTAAAGATAGACCATGTCTCTGTAAACAATGGCTTTCAGTCAAATTGTTTTAAAACTAGACAATATTTTACCTGTAGGACGCAGTGTCTAACCACCTTAGCGCGACTATAACTGAGCTTATATTACCGGCTATAGCGGGTATTATTTATTCGCTCAGCTACACCAGAGCGCATGGGTCCAACTTCGCCACTAATTGGTTCCCACCAGAATGCCATAAATGGTATTTAGCTGCTTTTTCCTAATTATTCTGATTTATTTCTGTCTTTCACTAGTGGGTATAGGCTGATTATTATATAAAGCTGTTATTCAAGAGCATATGTTACTTCTCTTATCCTTTTCTTTAAAATTTATCAATTCCAATTCTGGAGTCCTAAGATTTATCAATTCTAATTCCAAATCCGGAATTGAATTGGAATTGACGCATCTATTTCAATTCCAATCGGAATTGATGCCAACCATGCGGCCAGACATTATATTTTTATTGATCGACGGCGTTTATTTACATATCAACATCCATTGACCAAACTTAAATGACCCTTAGTACCTAATCATATCTTCCGAATTCCAGTCCGATACATTTAGTCATGTTAGTGGTTCTGGAGAACTAGTTTTTTTTAAAAAGTAGGTCATCCTAGATGGTCTCCAAAGCATTTGGCGAATCAAAGCCCACTTGAACAAATCTGGGTCAGCTGTTGCCCTAAATGATGTTTCATGAATTTTGAATCGATCCCCAAGTGGCTTAGAAAGACATTTGTAGAGAAGTTTCTAAAAATGTGTTGAAATCCAAGATGGCCACTGGTCAAATTCAGTGATCGGCTTCGTTTGACCAAAATTTGATTTCTGATGCCCTATGGATACATTCTGTCAAATGCAATTGAAATCGGCGCACAGTGGTTCTCGAGAGGACATTTTAAATGCCAAACTGTTTATCCAACAGTTTCGAAAGCGGAAAATTTGAAATCAATATCCACAAAAAACTATATATGTACCTGTAAAACAAATTTCGGCCTCAGAATCCATCAAATAAAAAAATCCAATATGGCAAATAAACATGCAACATGTTGAGTGGACTGTGGCAGTCATGTTTTTTGATGAATAGAACTATCTCCCTTGAACAAATTTTAATGTCCTTTAGCGCCTAATCGTATCTCCCAAATTTCAGCATGATCAGACCAGCGATTCCGGAGAAGTCATTTTCGTGAAGACTAGGTCATCCCAAGATGGCCGATGAAGTATTTGGCCAATCAAGCTTCTTTGAGAAAACTAGGTTCAGCTCTTGCACTAGATGATATTTCATAAGGTTGAATCGATCCCCGAAATGGTTTCGGAGATTTAAAAAAAACCGTTTCTAAATATCAGACAAAATCCAAGAGAGATTCCTTTGTATGAACTTGGATCTTTATGCCTTACCGACGTGTCCTGTCAAATTTGATTGAAATCAGCTGTTGTTCTTGAGAAAAGGTTTCAAGATTAAGTTGACAGATGATCAGTTGTCATGGCATATGCTCACTTGGCCACAAGCTAATAAATGCCAATGTGCAGGTGAAGAAAAAGTATTTTTAGCTAATGCTAGAATGACTAGCTGAATTATCTAAGTCAGTCATTCAAGCGTGAACATTTTTTTAAATGACCATCTGGACTTGCAAATATACATGATCAGTTTCTTGACCAGCCATGTCCTCCATCAGGCATGTCAAGTGGTTAGATTTACATTATTGCTCACCATCTATCAGGCTCAGGATCCATCAATGACCCTAGAAGCAGGAGTTTTGAAATCTGAGAGACAGATTTTGAGCCATTTCAGAACTTTAATACCATCATAAGATCTCATAGATAGCCATAAAATGTCACAGAATTCATCTCTGAATATTCACCTGACCGTAAATCAGTTAATTACTGTTCATAGCAGCTAGTAGGATTTTAATTTGGTCTCACTAATTTGGGCAGATTTGATTTGGCATGTTTGGGCATGAACCTTTAAGTCACATATAATGAATGGGTAATGAAAAGTACTATGTCGATTAACACTTTAACTATTGAAATGACAGTGTCTTAACTTCAAGAATACTATAAAGGAATGCTCTTGATTATTTTGAAACTAATTTCGACTGGAACCTATTGGTGTCATAGGGAGCAAAATCTTCCAGTGAAATTGTTTTCAAAATATTCAACAGAATATTGCATACGTCAAGAAGAATTTTTTTGTTTTTGTTTTGTAAGGGTTAAATAATGGATGGTTAACCATTGTACCATTCTGATGTCAATATTAAAGATTGTCAAATTAATTTAAAAGATGAACTGAAAAAAATGGACTTTAGTCCCTAATTATATCTACCAAATTTTGTTCCGACCTGTACAGCGGTTCTGAGAAGTCATTTTCGCGCAAACTAGGTCATCCAAAAGGGCCGTCGAACCATTTAATCAATCAAGTTACCTTGAACAAGCTTGGTTCAGCTCTTGCCAGAAATGATATTTCATGAGTTTGAAATCTCAAACAATGCTCCTTCCCCCCAACCCCAGTTTCGGAGATTTTTAGATGTTCATAAAAATCGGCCAAAATCCAAGATGGCCGCCGACGAAATTGGCTGATCGGCTTTGTTTGAACAAACAAGGATCTGTATGCCCTAAGAATGCTTCCTGTCAAATATACTTGAAATAGGTCCAGTGGTTCTTGAGAAGACATTTAAAATTTCCCATTGCTTTATTATGGGACGTATGGGAGCTTTTGGCTGGAAAATGGTCAATGATGGCTGACAAACCGTTTATCCGACAGTTTAAAAAGTGGTAACATTGAAATCTGCATACTAAAAAACGTGGATAAAACCAATTTAGGATTGAAAATCCATCAAATAAAAAATCCAAAATGGCAGCAAGTAGATACATTTTGAGTGGTCCAGGGCAGCCATGTTTTTTACCCATCAACCTCCCTTGAACAATTTTTAATGGTCCTTCAGCCATAAGGATATCTCGCAATTTTGGGCCCAATTCGTTCAGCAGGTCTGTGGAAGAAGTCGTTTTCATGAAAACGAGGTCATCCAAGATGGCTACTGAACTATTTGGCCAATTAAGTTCCCTTGAACAAACTTTGTTCAGTTCTTCCTCCATAATCATATTTCATGAGTTTTGAATCGATGCCCCAAGTGATTTCGGAAAAGATTTTAAAGATATTTCTAAAAATCTGCCAAAATCCAAGACGCCGTTGAGCAAATTGGCCAATCACCTTCGTTTGCACAAACTTGAATCTCTATGCTCTAAGGATTTTTCCTGCCAAATATAATTGAAATTGGCCTTGAGGTCCTTGAAGATGGCATTTAAAATTTCCCATTGCTTTAATATGAGAGTTTTTGGTTGGAAAATGATCTAAGATGGCCGCCAAACCATTTATCTGACAGTTTCACAAATAGCAAATTTGAAATCAGAACACTCCCAGAAAAATAAATAATACCAATTTCGGCCCCAGAATCTATTAAATAAAAAAAATCCAATATAGCCACCAAATATGCTACATTTTGGTTTGTCCATGGGCCATGGCAGCCATATTTTCTGATGGATGAATTCCCTTGCACATACGGTAATGGCCCCTTAGCCCCTAATCATACCGCCCAAATTTCAAACCGATTCATTTAGAAGTTCTGGACAAGTCGTTTTCGCGAAAACTAGGTCATCCAAGATGGCCGACAAACTATTGCCCAATCAAGTCCCCTTTAACAAACTTGGTTTAGGTCTTGCACTAGTAGACATTTTATGAGTTTTGAATCGATCGCCAAAGTGGTTTCGGAGAAGATTTTTAAAGACGTTAAAAAAAATCTGGCAAAACCCAAGATGGCCGTCGGCCAAATTGGCATATTGTTTTCATTTCTGTACGGTATGGATGCTTCCTGCCAAATATAATTGAAATCTACCAAGTGGTTCTGGAGAAGCTGTTTAAATGAATTGTTGAAAGACGATGGATGTGCTCGCCAAGACAGGTTCAGCTAAGCAGATCTCCTATACCCATTCAGCACATGATAAATGTCTGCTTCATGTTCGACCAGAATTTGACAATGCCATCAAGATTTAGCTCCACAGAGTGTAGGACAATCCTGTGGATAAAGGAATAATGAACTGCTTTGTAAAAGATGGTATCGGGTATTAAACAAGACAATGGTCATGAGAATGATGAACTATACGTGCATGTATGATTACTGTATTCTGCGGCTGTAGTAGTAGAAACATTCTACAGCTTCACCTGACAAAATTAATGTCACATTGCATACGAAAAGAATTTTCTTTGAAAATTTACCACTGGAATGGCTGGCATGGTAACACAGCCAGTCATGCCAGTGGAAAATTCTCTAAAGTCTTCTGTTCAGTACTGGTCTGCAAATTCATGTTCAATACGCAAACTGCCTGACCAATCCTGACCGCTATATGATAACATGTAGGCAGCAGGCTCTTGAATAATTTGAAAGTAATTCAGAATTTGTAATCATTAATGATATCGTATGTTTTTAAATATTTAAATTAATAAAGAGTATGCTGAATATTTTTAGACTAAGTGTACCTGATAAAATGCATCAATTGCAAACCAAGATATCAATAATTAATACACACAATAAGGCCACAGTATATACAGGAGGACCTAATCATGAATTAGTCAATTAAAGAAATTATTCAATTTTGTTTTGAATTCTCCATATTTCAATTTCACTTGCATTTGATTAATACAATGCAGGTATGTCAGGTTGAATTGCATCGGATTGAAAATTCGGTTACCTAGGACTAAATGAGAATTGTAGTGTACCAAATGGGTATACCTACATCAGTATTTGAACCGGCTACATTTAAATTTCACTATGATGTTTTTGGGGGCCTGTTTTGGGAATTACATTGTTCATTAAAATATCTGTCACAAAAACCATGTTCTATCATTCTATCGTAGATAGTAGATACATGTATTAACCATTTAACACCAATACCTGAAAATTTGCGTGACTGGAATAACTACTGACTCAATAAGTCAGCCAGTCATTCCGGTGGAAAATTTTCAAAAATAATCTCTTCATCAATGAAAATTACATTCAACAGATTTAAGATTTAAATGGTTATTCACAGGCTCATACAGCTCACACACTTCTATTACACATGAACATGGTTTCGGCTTCCAATTTGAATATTTATTTAGGCTAGGTAGAGTAAGAGCCCATATAACAAATGCACACTTAGCTACTCGATCAAATATCACTGTTTGAGCCAGGGTTCGCACATCTCACAACACAAATTACATGTACTACACAGATTGCATATTAAATATTTGATTGCAAAGTATGTTATCTTTCTAACAGGATTATATACTTTATTGGTGGAGTGACATATTAGTGTATGTACATGTACCTGAAACTCCAACCTCACTGACACTTCGCAGTCCCTGCCTGGCCAAAGAGGATCTGGGTAGAAAACACCCACATACCTATTAGCCCGCCCACTAGGAGGGGGTGGGGTTTATGTTTTAGATTTAGATATTTATTTTAGCAGGAATTAAACACTCATTAATTAAACTAATTTAACTTTCTGTGTTAATCCTTTCACAGACAAATCCCTGTAAAAAAGTATATTCTTTATGTCAGTTATGATATAAAGCTTAACCTGCTGAATATTTTGAAATTAATTTGACTGAAAACCGTTGCTGTATGAGGATATTCATCAGCTTTCTTGTATGGTAGTATTGAAAATGAGATATGAGTAATTCATCTGTGAAAGGGTTAAGCACTCCCCACCCTGGTTACACCAATCACAAATAGCATATTCCCCTTTACCACAAAGGGAGGAAATAGCTAACCAATTATTCTATGAATTTGTTCAAGAAAATGTAATTTTTCTCATAGACAATGTCCATTTGCAGACCAAGAAGACTATTTCTGAAAATTTACCACCGGAATGACAGGCTCTGTTATCGAGCCAGCCATTCCAGTTGTAAATTTTCACACTCTTTTCTTGATCTGCAAATGGACATTCTCAAGCATGTGAAGGCCACTGCAGATACATGTGTCTATAGCCGGTAGGTGCGGCATGGCAAATTTCTTTACCACCCACCCCACCATCGCCTCTGAAGAAACTTGGGGGAAAATTTTTTATTTCTCAGCATGCAAGAATTTATGGCTTCTCAGGACATACAATCTTCTTTTTTCAAAAAGGAATTCTAACTTTCCCAAAAATGTTTTTATTTTATATTAGCTCATATATTTCAATGAGCTAAATATGAAACCAGTATATCTTGTAAGTAATTTCTGTGTGACGTGTTGTTGACATACCTAGTATAACAGTAATTAGTTTCATTCAAATTGTTTTCAAAATAAGTTACTTCTCCAAAATTTAAAGCGAACACCCCACATAAAGAAGATTCCTAAAGCATTACAATTCAGTAAACATTGTCAATGAATAGAAAGAATAGGATAGCAGACCTATTTCTCCACACCACATTCACTTAGCATATCAGTACCCACTGGACAGTATAGGAAATCTACACCTCCACATGTGACAGATTTATTCCAGTCATGTACGGCTATTTCTAAAATATAGACTAAAGTAAGCTAAGGTAACCCTACTAAATACTACTGAATTATCAGGTTAACCCTTATGCTGTTTAAATATCAGCTTCAATAATCCAGTTCAAGTTTGCCAGTTCCCTAAAAGGCAGAAGCCACATCTTTTCATAATTAAGATGAATTTGTTACAGTTGCATTGAACCAGTAAAACTTCTCAAAATAACATATAAATGTGTCCAGATTGACACTTTCTTCTGGACATATGTGTAATTCTTAGTACATTTACCTCTCTGGTTACAATAGGTACATGTGTATCATGGTCATCTGTGACTCCCTACGGAAATCAAATAAAACTAATTTATACATTTGCTCAGGTTTTTGGTGTGACTCATTTTGTCCTGTGGGTCGGTCAGTTTGTCACTTGATATCTTTCTATATATATATATATATATATATATATATATATATATATATATATATATATATATATTTAATACTCCCAAGGTTTGCGCCACATGACTTGCCCAGGAAGTGTTTGTGATTTGTAAACAAAATATGTTGAGTTTGAGTAATATTTGGAAGAGTTTGATTTCGGTCCTTGCTAATCCTGATCATTACAAGGTTCAAGGTAAGGATATGCATGTACATTTTGGTCAGGGATTCTCATAAGCACCCTTTTGACGGTATCTACGGCTGGAAATGGGTTCTTATAATTCCATAGTTTTCATACTTATGTATGTACCATGTTAAGAGATCAGAAAATGCTATTATATTTTGGATATATCTATATCACAAATCCGAGTGTGCCCCATACACCCCCTCCCCTGGCCACCTGATATATTATAATTGTGAAAATCAGATGCTCTGCCATTTTGATTCTTTAACAACACAGAACTTTATTAGGCTTTCAAGAATGTATTCACCATTTCACCCGTAGTAGCTTGGCCACAATACCTTTACTACATGGATGAAATATTCTGACGATTATTTTAAAATTAATTAATACCTAGTAAGAATTTCCAGTGAAATTAGTTTCTTAAGATAATAAAGTCTATTGTAATGATTATGGCTGCTTTGAATATGATAAATACTAAAATGAATTGGTTAATAATTTAACCCTTTTACCATATACTGACAAGAAATGTCAAATTCTCGGTAATGTAAGGAAAACTATGCTGAATATTTTAAAACTAATTTGACTGGCTCTGTTGCTGCTATAGGTGCAAGTCATATTAGTTTCAAAATTTCAAACTGCCCTGTTGTGTACTTGGATTAAATTTGAGACACTGACAATTCAAGGGTTAAAAGGCTAAGATGACATTAAGACACACAATGCTACGACAATCACACATAGGCATTAAGAGAGGTAGGAAGCTAAACTAGCACCAGCTTTCATCAAATTGTCAAGTATATCAAAAACGTTATTTATTACATGACTGCATTAGGGTACTATATATAATGAAGGGAGGGGTGGGGGTACACAGAAGTGTAGGGATGGGTGCGTGAAATGCCACTCAGCATTGGTTATTGTCAATGTGGTCCATAACTTTTGATGGCTTCCTTCAGAAGTGCTCTTGAGGAAGGTCCATTTGCAGGCCAAGAGAAGACTATTTTTGAGAATTTATCACTGGAATGACTGGCTCAATACCCGAGCCAGTCATTCTAGTGGTTAATTTTCAAAAATATCCCTGTCTTGAAAATGGACATTCAATAAGTAAATATTTTGATTTTCTTGACCAAATTTGACCATTAAAGGGTTATCACGTTTCAAAGTTTGCACGACTATTATTAATATGACATATTTAAGTGCTGTGGAGTACATACTCCCAAAATGCATTAGTTTCATTGAGAAAATCTGAATTAAATTTGTGGGAATGGTGGATGAATCCGAACCTCCCCACTCCTGGATTGTGCGCCCATCTAAACAGAGTTAAAAGCAGAGGTCTATGAGCACCTATGCCATCAATACGACATGGCATTTGGAATTTAGAGGGTGCCACATGAACTGCCCATTTCTCACTAAATACATCAATGAACCCCATCCCCACCCACCCAACCCATGATTCTGCTCAAAGCGTATATGCTCATGCTGCATATCACCACATTTAGTTAGAAACGTACATAATAAACTATTTACTGATACTTTCATAACGTGTACAAACTATTTTAGCCTACATATATGATATAATATCCATGTGGGATATTGTTACAGTGAATAAATACAGGGAGTGAGTATAGCGTGCATAGACTGTTTTATTGCATACATTGTTTAATAACTATAAACATGACGTTCAAAACTATTCCTATTAGTGATA
This sequence comes from Chaetoderma sp. LZ-2023a, assembly GCA_034401795.1. Classification (NCBI taxonomy): domain Eukaryota; kingdom Metazoa; phylum Mollusca; class Caudofoveata; order Chaetodermatida; family Chaetodermatidae; genus Chaetoderma; species Chaetoderma sp. LZ-2023a. The sequence continues at coordinate 55,158,694 of CM067363.1, read as the reverse complement.
GGGATGATGGAAATAATATTCCCTGATGAGATTTGTCTGATAAATAATATCGGCTAATATTCGGCCTCTTGAAAATGGTGTATTTTACATAGGGCCCAATAATAAAAATGCAGGCTTACTCTATTTCTCAGACCAGGTGCATTGTTTCCACACCTGCTGTGCATGCACACTTCGGCCTTCAGGACGGTATTCTGGTGTATTAACATAATCCCTCAGGTTTCACCATTCCTCTGAATGTCTAAAGAGAGGTGTGTCAGTGTATGTACTAAAGATAACATTGGGGAGATGGTTATTGCATGGTTTGGACATTCAGTTTCCAAGGACGTACTATTAAGGACAAAGGCTATTGCAAAAATGCTGGAATAATATACCTGCCAGAATTTGCGAGTGGTTTCCGCATCAGCTAGGCACACTAACTTCAGAGGTGTGCTTAGATGCATAGGCTTGTTTCAAACAGGCCTGAATGTAAGTCATGAAAACAGGTAACAATGTATACTGGAAGCAATGTGGGCGGAATGCAGAATTTAAGATTTGGCCCTTTGTTCAGGTGAAATACTCACATGTCAATCTATAAGTGATGAAATTATCCAGCGATTGGGTACCTGAAAACCGTGGTATAAAGCAAAGGCTTTGATCGGCATTTGTAAGTAATGTACAATTTCACATAAAACTTACATATTCTTACATACCTTAAATGAATTTTTTCATCCAAATTCGAATATTTACAATGAAAAGATCACAAAAACGTCTTAAAGTCACTTTAAAACTTACTAGCATGGCACTATAAATTAAAATAAAAATCTGGTCCACAAAATCGTGAAAAAAGTGGGGGGGGGGGGGGGTGCTCAGAATGACAATCGTGAACATTATGACACATGAAATATCAATTAAATTGCTATAAAACACATTTTAAAAAATAGTTATTGTTCTGGTTCACAATGTGGACACAGGAAAGATGTATTTTTCTGAACAATGGATACCTTACTACAGAATTTCAAGTGAACCCAGTACTTACAGATGTCACACTCTGCCCACTTTACAAAGATGATGCCAACATGAGCCAGATATGCTTTAAAACAGTGGCAAAATCTCTCAAACTAATAGCATATATCTTTTAGCGCTTGCCTGTGAGGCAGCGCACAACACGTTACTTTAAGTGTTCCTAATACTGGATTCGATTCCAGGTTGTTAGCCCCTAGGCGAGATTTTTCATGGGGCGAGATGGTTGCGGGGCGAGTTTTTCCACCAGTGAGTACGTGTAACACAAAACGGACCCGGAAACAGATTTCTCGACGATATTCACGAAAAACTAGCGTACACCTCGACAAAAAAAAGCCCAAGTCCAACCCCTGGAACTATATTCTACCCTTTGGCAAAATTTCGATGCTCTACTCTCAAAACCCTGGGAGGAGATACGTTTAAAAAAACCTAAAAAATCCTGAGCTTAAGATTACAATAGACTGCGTCACTTCGCACGCAGCCTAGCTAGAAAACACTTACTGATGTAATTGTAAATCTGTGATGTCTGGCCATTAATGAATTGCATAAGGCCTCTTACCTATAGGTGGGGTGGGCAAACATCTTCAGAGCCCCAAGCGTAACATCCTTCCCAGGTATGGCAGTGATCCGATCAAAACTCTGGGTGTAGTAGCACTTCAAAGATCCATATTGAAAATCCCCATACATTCCTATGGGACGTT
>CM067363.1:55104494-55151994 GCA_034401795.1 Chaetoderma sp. LZ-2023a | reverse complement strand
GTAATGCCAAAAATGCTGAAGCTTGCGCATATCTGCCATTTTCGAGACATGCATATTATTATAATGAGCGTGGTGGTGGTGGTGTGCGTCGCTGGTGGCGGTGGTTGGGTGGCGGCTGTTGATGGGTGGTGGTGGTGGTGGTTGCGGTGTTTGAGTTACCGTGTAGCGTTGTCCTCGCGTGAGGAAAATGCCAGATCTATCATCCCTAAAATAACAGTATTTGTCCAAGTGACATTACTGAGGGGTAATACATTCGGTTCGGGGGGGGGGGGGGGGTTGGGGGAGGGGGAGGGGGAGGAGTGGGGGACGGGCGGGGCTGTAAATTTATTTCAAAGTATTCAACAGCTTAGCGGTATAGTTTATTGGAAATTGATAGTCAGGGAGTTCATGGATTGATCGATACCAATACGGGCGAAGTGTGGGTGGAGCTTAGCTAAAATTGGCCGGTGATAGGTAAAACTGGATTCCTCCATTTGAAGAAAATTATACAGGTAAGCTGTTGAATAGAAACAGGCCAAGGCAGATTAGTTTTCAAAAAGCTGTTATTGTATTTATTAAATTGTAAATGGGCATTCGAATTCACCTTTTCGCGTTCAAGGTCATAAGAGTTGCGGGTTAATGGATCCCCATCCTTTAGTCAATACACTATATAGTTTTAACTATCTGATGGTAAAAGCGCCCGAAACCGGATTCAGCAGTGGTCTTTAGGAATGTATGTCCATTTCCAGCTCAAGAGAAGTCCATTTAAAAAAAAAGATTTTACCACTGGAATGACTGGCTCGAAAACCGAGCCAGTCATTCCAGTGATAAAATTGTCAAAAATAGTCTTCTCACGGCCTGCAAATGGACATTCAAGAAGGATATAATTTAATATCCCTGACCAAATTTAGCCATCAAATTATTAAAGATATTTTTCGGGGGGAATAATTGTCAGTGACACCCTATACCGGGTGGTAAACATGATTATTATTCATTGAATCCCTCAATGTTGATCATAGTCAAATTTCATTTTAATTCTTGTATTGAAAACACATGCTCAATTTTAATGCAAATAGCGTAGAAAGTAATTCAATAAATCTTTGAAATTCGCTATTCATAGGAGACTATGCAATTGTTCAATGGGTCTGACACGCATAACAGCCGTTTGATATCATACCATCACGCCCGTGTGAAAGACCATAATATAGGCTTAAGTTTTCGAGTTAAATATCGGCCTGGTTTCGTGGCCGTCTCCGGTTCGAATGACCGCGGACATTTCTGGCCCACCCACGTACCCTTACTTTGGGCCATGCAATTCAGGGTACCAGGCAGGCACCAAGTCAGTAATGGGCCTTTCCGGTTTTAGCTATGCCCCGCTCATCTCTAGCTAAGCTCCACCCACACCTAGCTCGTGGTGGGGTCGATCGATCGCTGAACACCCTGACTATCAATTTCCAAAAAAAATACACAGGTAAGCTGTTGAATATTTTGAAACTAATTTGACTGGACGCTGTTACTCTCTAAGGCAGCAACAGCGTCCAGTCAAATTAGTGTCAAAATATTCAACAGCGTGTTTATTAAATAACAAAGCGCTGGGCTGATTATGACGTCATACGAGGTCAGATGATGAATGGATACTCTGGAAAGGTGACTTCACTAACTTGGTCAATCTTCAAAATGCATTGACAATAAAGTCACGTGATTAATCGAAACGTATATGTCTTCCGAATGACATTTCTATGAAAACACTTGGATATTATTATTTATACACGTAGATTTAATACATACTTGCTAGATCGCGGAATTTCAGAGTTAGGTATTTTCTCACCGGATGCATAGTCTCTGATTAAATATAAATTAGCCTCGGTTTACTTTCTCTTCAAATTCCCAAAAGAGAATTGTGCCCCGTTGTCGAGGTACTCCGATTAAAGTTATCACATAGTTGGTTTAACTGTCTACCCATGTGACACTTTTACTCTCGCTTGATGCCATTCGTATCTCGCGGGATCTCCTTCGATTCGAGATCGAGAAAAGTATCTCGTATGTATTGAGTAGCCATTGACGTAGTGATTTCCACCAGAATATGGTGGTAGAGAGAACTGAAACTTAAAAGGACACGAGAGCTACTCTCTTCATACAGACAATATTAATTCACGTAAAACTAGATGATATAAAGCCTATAGTAGTCTGTCTGGCAAGGAGTTGACAGAAAAATAGTCTCTTTGAATTCGTCGTAAAATCCAAATCCGTCGCACACAAAATGAGGTCAAGAATTTGCTGACGTTGCGTAGATGCTGATATCACACGAACCACTGGATGGATCGAGTAGATTCTAATGTTTGTATCAAGCTAGTGATACAGAGGTTAAGATGATACCAAAATCAACACGATCCACAGCGTTGCTTTTACAGTCCACCGCAGAGATGAGCTGGGTCCCGATATATCTGGTCTCCGAAGTGGAGTCTGTGTAACAGCCTCGTAGTTGTGATGGCGTAATAAGATGGCCGGCCATTACATTAGCGGTGTATTCCCGAAGAAGCCACGTCTCTATTTTAGATTGGCTTGATGCAAGACTATTTGACCGACTTTACGCCCTAGTAGGGTAGCTACTCGAGCTATTAGAGTAACGCCTAAGCGGCTAGAGTACGTACTCTAGTAGCTACCCGAGGCTACCCACCTATGTGCAAGGGGAAGTCGAGTAGGTCACGTTTTTGCGTTGAAATCAATGTAATTTAAACACGTGTGTCGCATATAAGGCTTTATGACCCGCGCAAATGTAGTAGTTACCGAATGAAGTGAGGCGCATTTCAGACATGGAATGCATGGTTTGCGCAGGTCACATAAGCCTGTACATCACGCAAAACACTTGAATGACATGTTAAGTACCCATCAGTACACGAATTAACGAGCCATGAAAGAGACACATTCATTAGCAATCAGAGAGACTAAGCGTATTTCATCACGCCTCAACAATATTGATCCGCAAACAATACACCATCCTTCAGCTTAATAAGCCTGTGTCAAATACAGAAATCAACATAATTGATTCGAAATAGATCTTTATAGCATATCACGGGAATGTGTGTCTGTGTCGTGAGTGGATTGGAAACTGTAAAAGGGATCCGAGGTTGACCGGAAGTGCTCACCAAAGAAAGCAGGCATATTACATAAAGCCTGTGTCAAATACAGAAATCAACATAATTGATTCGAAATAGATCTTTATAGCATATCACGGGAATGTGTGTCTGTGTCGTGAGTGGGTTGGAAACTGTAAAAGGGATCCGAGGTTGACCGGAAGTGCTCACCAAAGAAAGCAGGCATATTACATTCACTTAATTCATATATTCGACAGCAGGCTCTAGCAATGCCACCGGTGATCTCACGCCATACATCTTAGCCTTGGCCCATATGATCTCATATCATCAGCCTCGATCGTAGCAGCAGGGGATAAAATTAATGGACACGTGTGGTAAAATATGGATCCCTATGGGGAGCTATTTCAACCCCTTGTCTAACGCAATGCCCCACAACTTTACAGCTCTTCAAGAAATCAACACCCAACAGCGCATCATTGGCAAGATCAGTCATCTAGCTGAATCTGGTTGCAGACCATTCCTGCGATGTCTAATAATACTCCACAATCAGTGCAGAGACGGATTTCTGTGGGTTGCAAATCTGCTCGTGAATCTATAGGAATACTATCATATAAACAGGTTCGCAGGACGATAACGGTGACACCCTTATCTATTGTGATTAACACCTCGATCCCTCCCATCAACCATCAGCAACCCAATGAGTTTGACCAGGGTAATCACACGGTCTTTACGACATATTCTCATCTCTTCCCAGGTCGATTTCCGTTGAGGAAACCACAGTCTCAGTCAATTTACATGTTGTCGTCGGGTGATGGCGTGTTGAAAAAATGGCCCAGCGTGTCCTTGTTGTTTAGGTAATACTTGGGGACGGGTTGCTTGTTGGCTCATCAAGGGTGGAAATGTTAAGTTCTACCTCTGAAGTGGGTCTGACTATTCTGTTGGTACTTCAGCTACAGAACTGGTCCTGCTATTTTTTACTGACGATGTGATTAGTAAGTGGCTGATCTACATTAGTGGTCGGTTGTGGCAGACTGTTACGAGGTTGCCGATGTGGACATTTGGTGGCCCAGTGTCTTGTATTGTTACAGGGGAAACGTTTACCATTTGGAGGACGAGGTTGGTTGGGGTGTTACGCATTCCCAGGAGGGGCGTGATAGGTGTTAGGTCGTGTACTAATTATTCCTAGGCCTGATTGTTGGTCGAATAGTCATCCGAGAGATGGCGTATTGTAAGAGGGCCATCGTGTTGGTGACTTCCGCGGTATCGGAAGTTATCTGCTGGACCAGTTTATAGGACAGAGGTTTAGTGTCCATCATTTCTCTGTCCTCCTTTTCCATTGCATCTCGCAAAGAACTGTAACTGAATCATGTTGTATCTAGTTGTATATTTGTATTTAATCATTAACACTCGCAGCCTAACGGTACCATAGGGAAGCGGTTTCAGACCTGCCCAATTCGACTACCAGTCTCAGTCGTTCAGGACACCCCCTCCCTCGAGCAGCAAAAGCTCTGGAAGCTCTGGTTATTTATAGATACATTATAGGTTGTATATGAAGGTGCTCCTGGTACAAAAAAGGTCTTACACTTAGCCAGATGCAAATTTGAAGGGAGCAGTTATATTCGCCCAGGTCATTATGCAATTCACGACATATCTAGTTTTATTATGATTCTGTCTCACTCCTGTCCTTCCTTGCATTAGTCAATGGACGGAGGCCATTTCCCCTAGTCCATTCTCGCTACTCACTACACATCTACGTGTGTTGTCCATTCCCCTGGTTGATGGCTAGGAGGGTGTTAAGGAGGAACGTATTCCTGTAAAACACATTATACTCATTCGTACAGCTGCCCGCTGCTGACCACTATGCAACAGCAGTGCATCTGATCGTGAGTTGACTTCTCATGTATATATAAGTAAATGCGTATTTACCAGCTTCGGTAATCCTCAGTCCATTTTTTGAACCAGAATCGTCTGGGTTTACGAATCTGAAATCAGATTTCGAAATTGGGTAAGAAATGGCTGAGCTATCCTTTACCCCGGTGGAAATAATTATCACTCCGGTGGAAATAATTATCACTCCGGTGGAAATAATTATCACTCCGGTGGATATTAATTATCACTCCAGTGGAAATAATTATCACTGGAGGGGAAATTAAAAAAATATTAAATGAATATTAAATAAATATGAATGTCGCTTATCAGCCACCGTAGGCTAGAGAATATAAAACGCGAGATAAACAACCACATACTCTTGTTTAGGAGTTTGTATTGTTCGTTAGACGATCGTGAAAAGGTCGAGGCGGAGATTTAGTCTCTCGTAAAACTAAACATGCTTCGCAATTGGCGACTAAATTTAAGCACGCAATTTAAATGGCGGTTAGTGATTTAGCGGTGTATAGCAGCTAAATCAGCTTTCGCGGTTATGGGCCTATATGCATACGAATTGTTTAGCTTAAACACATGTGTAAATACCTAAACATATGCCAGTTTTACTAAACCTACTCGAAAAAAATGATCTGATATTACTCATTTGAATTCGGTTCTTGGAATAACATGATGGTTGATTCTATTTCCTGATGCTGGTTGAAAGTAATGGTATTTGCCGGATTCGGCTCTTGGTTGACTCTGCTGCTGGTAGCGTTATTGATGATGAAGACGATGATGATGATGTTGATGATGATGATGAGCAATCCGTGCTACACCAGGAGGAAGACGCGGATGATTTGCAGAAGAGGAGGAGGATGGCGAGGCGCCGTATTGTTGCTATTGTACAGTCCATCTCACTGCGCTACCACCCCTTCGCATACACCCCTACGGCATTTTATGGATGTTGATGATGATGATGACGACGACACTGCTGCAGCTGCTGCTCCTGGTACTGGTGGTGTCGGCGACGGTGGTGGTGGCGATGGCGATGGCGGCGGCGGCGGTGGTGGACATGATGCATGATGCTGCTGCTGCTGCTGCTGCTGTTGTTGGTGATGCTCCTGCTGATGCTGCTGCTGCTGCTGCAGCTGCTGCTGCTGATGATGATGATGGCGATGCTGATTCATCAATACTACCACCGTCATCATCATCATCAGTATCATCATCATCATCATCAGCAGCAGCAGCAGCAGCAGCAGCAGCAGCAGCATATACTTATTTATGGGTAGCCAAAAGCCATAGATATATTAATACCATACTTTAATCTTTAATGCTTTGTGTGGGCAATGCTAATTAATCTTACAACATGAATAACTTAAATGGGTTGCTAATGTAAGATTGTAAAATCTACCATATACCCTAGCCCGTAGCGGCAATCCAATTTAATCAACACAATTTAGCAATTCTAATTGAATAAACATTGTCATATTTCCCCAAAATGGTCTTTCTTCGCATACACACTCCCTGCATTGGCGGCTGAGTTATCGCATCATCGCGTCACCATCCAAATCCCCTTCAAAATCTGTCGTATGTGCGTGCGGATACGGAAGTGATGTGTTACTGTAGCAACCAAATAATCAATTTGGACGGTTTTTAAACAGGCCATGGCCGTTTTAAAATAACACAAATCCATGCATATGCCAATTTATTATCCGTGTGCATATTTATAAACGGTGCACGGCCAATTTGGCAGTCGGCAAACAACGCACAGTCCATATGCCAATATGAAACTTGCGCGAACAGGCAATAGGATACTAAAAACTCTTACAAAAATAACATAAAACTATAATTCACATTTTCAATGATCAATAGCAAATTGTCACATGTGCTGTGCGGCGTTTACAAACAGGCGCGCTGATAACAAATTGGCATATGGGTCTGCACCATTTGCAAAGAGGCGAAATTGTTGCCCGTTTGCTTCATATTTGCTATAAGTTTTACCATATCTATGGCTTTCCTGAAAACATAATGCACAGCATAAGGCATTGCATGCTGTTCATACCGATTTCGTTCAACCACAAACAGTGGTTTTACTAAATGATATTAACTCCGGTCCATGGTGGGGTGGGTGTGTGGCTTACAGATGGTCCTATCTGTAAGACACATGATTGGTCAGAGCTCTGCAGCCTCTGCTTGCTATACTGGTATAGCAAATGTAGCCAGCTGAGAGCGGACACAAGGGATTAATGTTTCGCTCAACCGTGTGCATAATTAAAATTGTCTCAAAGTTGTATTCTGTAAGCCACACAAACTAAGTTTTTAGATTTGTTTACTTTTCAATTGTGTGTTTTGTAAAGTGATTATTAGTGTTGCGCTTAACTATGTTAAGGCCTATGTTATAGAATTGTTACACAATTCGAAGTAACCACTCCAATAATGGAGCGGGATAATGTGCCTCTTGCAGAGGCAGGTGATACTGGTACCAGTCAATGTAACCAGGAAAGTCAATCTTGTGATAGTGACATGAGAAGACAATTTGAAATCATGAGAAAGTTATTAGATTCGTTAGCCGAAGCAACTGAAAAAAACACAGTACAGAAGAGGGAAATTGCTAAGCTGGAAGCTACAATGTCCAAAAAATATTCTGAAAAAATTGAATGGAAGAACCGCTCTTTAAAAATTCAATATGAACTCATGGAATACTTAATCAACATGACCGACAAAATCCAGTGCATGCCAAAAACAATGACATGCAAAAATAATGGACACCTTAGCAAAAGGCATCAAGCTGTTGCGATCCAAAGGAAGCAGAAATAATGGACGCCTTAGCAAAAGGCATCAAGGTGTTGCGATCCAAAGGAAGCAGAAATAATGGACGCCTTAGTAAAAGGCATCAAGGTGTTGCGATCCAAAGGAAGCAGAAATAATGGACGCCTTAGCAAAAGGCATCAAGGTGTTGCGATCCAAAGGAAGCAGAAATAATGGACGCCTTAGCAAAAGGCATCAAGGTGTTGCGATCCAAAGGAAGCAGAAATAATGGACGCCTTAGCAAAAGGCATCAAGGTGTTGCGATCCAAAGACCGGTAAACATATGAGAAGAATCTGGCTAGCCGATAAATCAGCAGTTTTTTTCGATCATTTAGCAATGAAGCACAAAGCAGAGCCCTTCAATGTTACGGATGCTGGAATTTCGGTCACACAAAACGCTCCTGTCCCATGTTTGCTACGAGAAGCCCACGGTTCCAACCTTACCGCCCTCAACCTGTCTCCTTTGCACCAGCAGTCAGCCAGGCCGGAGCACTTGGGAGCAATACAGGCGCCGCCAATTAAATGTAAGTCTTTGCTTGGTAATCTCAGAAATAGCTTGAAGTATTGGAGAATGATTGGAGCGTCTGCATTTATTTTGAACATAATTAACAGAGGCAATGCTTTACCATTGATGTCACAACCGCAAGTTTTTTTTCAAAGATAATGCTAGTGAAGCACTGTTAGAACACAAATTTGTTGAAGCTGAGCTAAGAGAATTACTGAATTTAGGTGTAATTACTGAACAGAAAAATAAACCCGCTTTAATTTCGTCACTGAATGTAGTCACTAATCAGTACGGTAAAAGCGATTAATTCTTGATTTACGCTTCTGAAACAGCTTTCTTAGAGAATTTAAGTTAAAAATAAATGATTGGAAAATATTTTCTGCTTATGTTGAGAAGGGAGGTTGGATGTTTAAATTCGACACATCCGCGGCTTACCATCATGTACACATATGCTTAGATAATAGAAAGTATTTGGGATTTTCATGGCATTATGGTGGTAAACAAACATATTTTGTTTTTAATGTGTTGCCTTTTGGTCTTTCTGTAGCCTCTTACATATTTACAAAGATAATGCGTGTATTAGTCAAATTCTGGCGGTCAAATGGCATAAAAGCAGTTGTATATTTAGATGACGGTGTTGTAGTCGCATTAGACAGGGAATTGTGTAAATGTCAAAGTGTGTTTGTTGAGAATAGTTTGAAAGATGCGGGGTTTGCTTGTCAGGATGAAAAGTGTATATGGCATCCTGACCAGGTCATGACCTATCGTGGGATAATATGGAATTTGCGGTCAGGCACATTAGAAATCCCCAGGGAGAGATTGCTAAGGGTGCTCGCACGTGTAAATGTTGTTCTAGAGTCTAAGCGCCCTAGGGCGAGGGGCTTGGCAAAGATTACAGGCTTGATTGTATCGTGTAGGCCAGCTCTAGGCGATGTGGCTTTGCTGATGTCCAGAGTAATTTATCAATCAATCGGTTTGTTAAGGGATATGGGTGGCTGGTACAGCTCCTTTGATATATCACGCCATTATCACTGTGTGTCAAAGTTAGAGTTTTGGGCTTCAAATTTATTGTTGTTTAATGGGACTTGCAAAATTTGTCACTCTTTTCGCCAGCCCACCAAGTTTATATTCACGGATGCAAGTAAAAGTGCAGGTGCAGGCTTTTTCGATAGAGACACCCACATGATATCCCATAAACTGTTTGATGGCTCAGAAACATGCGCCAGCAGCACCCACAGGGAATTGCTTAGCATTAAATTTACGCTGGAATCGTTTGCTCATGTGCTACGTGGTAAACAAGCAATAATTTACACTGATAATCAGAACTGTGTTTCAATTTTGCGGAAAGGCAGTGGGAAACTAGATCTGCAGAGAATTGCCACCAGCATGTTTAAACCATGCATTAGAAATAATTTATTAGTGACATTTGAGTGGATCCCTAGCGAAGCTAATGTTACTGCTGATTTGTATTCAAAGGAAATTGTAGAAGAGGATGATTGGATGGTCCATGGCAATGTATTTAATTAATTAAACAGAATATATGGGCCTATAACATATGACCCATTTGCTTCAAACTTAAATGCCAAAGTAGTATTATTTAATTCGCGCTATTTTTGTCCTAACACGTCTGGCATTGATGCTTTTTGTCAGAATTGGCACGGCCACTTGAATTGGCTGATACCACCTCTGTACTTGATTCCGAGGTGCTTACGTCGGATGTGTAGCGTCGGCTATTCTGATTCTACCTGACTGGCCGTCTCAAGCTTGATGGTCTCTTCTTTTCTTTTTTTTAAGCAATTCTCTAGGTTCTAAGATTGTCATATACATCTTAGATCGATTTCCTGATTCAGGTGACGTGTTTGTTCAAGGATCTCAGAGATCTATTACATTCAGTGAATTACATGAGCACCCATATGCTGTCTTCGCGTTGCATGTTAGTAGCAGGTAATGGCTGACCTCTTCTGTAGGTAGTGTGCACCTTGCATAATGTTGTCTCGAACAGTATACTTTACCTGAAATGTTGAAACACAGTGTTTCAGAAACAGGACTCCAGGAGGCTAGAAAACTAATCTCTGAGGGCTTATTACATGTAAGCAGAAGTTTAAATGTGCATACATCGTAAAATCTACAGTATGTACAGTCATGTGCAATAATGCTTCCAGGAAGCATGACGTTGACTCACAGTGGGTCACGTGTGATGTTATTTATAAAGATTGTTGTGTTAATGGAGTTTTTGTTATGGGACATGACTGCCTGCGTTTTCTGATTTCAGGTTTACCGCTTACTCTATCACGGGGTGTGAGTTACGTCGGAAGGCAGCGTCTGCGCAATTTCCAGGCAGGGTTATAGAACGGCTGCAAAGTTTCGTCTCCTATCTCGTCTACATCTAAGGCATACTCGTCAGCATGGCATCGATATAAGCAATGGGAGGGAAACCATCACCTCCAAGTCGATGATTAAAAAACAATAGCATTGTTCATGGCAGCTTCTGTCCACAACAGCATATCTTCAGTAAATTCGGCCTTTTACGGTATCAAAGCTTATTTCGACAAAAACAACGTTTCCCCCAATCCCTGTGACAACAAATTTATTGCAACAGTCATAGAAGGTGCCAGACGAAATGTCGGAAAGCCGACGACTAAAACGATTCCTCTACCCGTTTCGATTTTAAAAACTGTGTTATCAACTTTTCTGCATGGGTCCTTGCGAGACAGACGCATATGTACAATGATGCTGATAGGCTATGCTGGATTTCTCAGACCAGCAGAAATTCTGTGTCTCAAAAAAGCGTGACGTGACGTTTACTGAAAATAGTGTCTGTATAAACATAAGTAAGTCAAAAGCTTATCAATACCACCGGGGATCAGAGATTGTCATCGCAGTGCTAGACTCAAAATTATGCCCAGTAACTTTACCTTTTAAGAAATTATCTTCAAAAAATTAATATTAAATCTGACGAGCACATTTTTAGAAACATAGTGACCATGAACATTTTATGCGCAGAAAATAAAGCAATGAATTATTCCTTATTTCGTGACGAGTTTCTTCGTGTGTTGGCTGCTGTAGGTAAGGTAAATCACGGATTAACACTACATTGGCTTCGCCATGGTGGTACCACAGTGGCTGAAAACAGCAAGGTAGACAGTCATCTTATTAAGCGACACGGCAGGTGGAAATCTGATTCCATGGTGATGCATTATTCAAGCGCGGTACAAGACAATTTATTAACAGTTACACAACATTTAAACACATAATCGCACCTGTATATAGTCACAGCATATTTAGACCGTAATCTTAACTGTAGAGCTTTGTAGTCAAGACAATATCCTAATTCTATGGTAAGGAGTTAATAAATTATTTACGGGAATATGGTAAATAAATGATATTAACTCCGGTCCATGGTGGGGTGGGTGTGTGGCTTACAGATGGTACTATCTGTAAGACACGTGATTGGTCAGAGCTCTGCAGCCTCTGCTTGCTATACCGATATAGCAACTGTAGCCAGCTGAGAGCAGACACAAGAGATTAATGTTCTGCTCAGCTGTGTGTATAATTAAAATTGTCTCAAACTTGTATTCTGTAAGCCACACTCCCACCCGCCCACCCTTTAATGGATTCTTTATCCAGCGGATGAATTGACGTGGCAGTACTGAGTGAGCGAAATAAATCTCTATCTGTCAGACAATATCTTAATTTTATGGTTAGGAGTTAATAAATTTATTTTCGGGAATATAGTAAATAAACTAAGTTTAGCGTAAACTAGTGTAAAGATCATTTATGCATATTGGCCAAGTTGGGTGGAGAGGGACAACGAGGCGTGGAGAAGATTGCCTATGTTTCCGCCAATTTCTCGTCAACCGCCTGAGAGTGGAGCAGGATTTGAACCCCGCCCGGCTGATTCCCAGTCGACCACCATAACACCGCGGCCAATTCTCTTCCAACCTACACGATTAAACGTCACCTCGATAAACTACTTTCTGTCCCGCTCGTTAACTGTCTACCTGTTGCATTTCTGCAGAATATATTTTCCATGGCGTTTAGCTCTGGATCTGCTAAAGATTGTGTAAACAATTTAAGCGAAAGTTGTTGGTGGTTAAGCCACCGAAAACGTTCATGCAAAATGTTTTCAAAATATTCCGCAGATCTAAAGTTTTTGTGCATTGAAATTACTGTATAAATCGCTTAAATGTCAGAGAGGTTGCCATAGCCTGTGTTCGAACTGGTTAGCAAACTATCTCCGAATATATCACCTGATTAAATAGTTGCGTGTACAGTCCAGCGCCTCAACATCCCAGTACGGTGGCATGCTTTTGGAACTGGAGATTACTTTCGGGTATTAGCAGCTCATGGCCAAAGCACTTGAAAGGTGTGCTGCTTTGCCAATGCTCCATGAAAAGGGCAGATGAATGAAGACGACATGAGATACATGGGGCATTTTCAATGAGGCCACACTTGCATTATGTGCTTTGACTGATACACCAGAGTCTATTGATGAAAGCTTCAAATCATTAGAACATTTTGTGATTATTCTCTATAACCGCACCAGCAGCCAAGATTGCGCCACCCAGTCGGACAAGCAACCATTCACTCAGGAAAGCAGAACGTTGAGCCCAAATGATGACTGCAGTTTCTAAACGTCCATTTACAAGTGGGTGTGGTTTGGAGAAAAAGGAGAAACATGGCTGGGATGTATGGTGACCATCTCTTCCAGAGGTTACGGAAGTTTGTAGTGAGCTGAGGTGTATCTGCAAGAAGGTCTGCAGAGGACAGAGCAAATGTATCAAGGTAGCTCTCCACTGCACTGCCCTTTGCCAATGTGGTGGAGATTGTGCATACACTGTAATATCACACAGTATCTCAATTTTCAAGCAGCCATACAGGTAAGCACTTACATTCTCTAGAACAAATCTACCAGGTACCTGACGCATTTGACATGCTGCAGCTGCCGCCGTTGCTGCTTCTGCTACAGCTGCTGCTCTACGTGCGTACATGCATGCGTGCAAATTAGCGGATATTCTTTTGCGAACACATATGCCCGGGTGCTACCCTTTCGCCTAACGCCGCTTTTCACATGCGTTAGTGTGTTTTGTCGCTCTTAATATCGTGTTTGAAAGCTGACGCCCGCGTCCTGTCTATGTATGTATGTTTATGCATTTTATGATAAAAGCACCAAAGTAGGCACACACCTAACGGCTTGCCCTGGGAGAGATTTAAGGTATAGGCCCATCGTAGATATTGGAGATACATTTATATTGTGTCTAAACGTATTTTTCTTATACGCGTTCTTTTACAATGAGGCTATAGCTAAGCATCATTTTTACGACAGACTCTAGGTATGCTCCAAATTTGATGCTTTTATCATAAAATGCACAATTCAGACACATATCAGCTGCACAAGTAGTTGATTATGACGTCATATGACGGACTGAGAAACTGGATTCATCAATATCAAGATAACCCTTTAATGCTCAAGATTCTTCTGGCGAGTTGTAATTTTTGCAGGTCGGGTGAAGACATTTCTTTTTACAAATCTACCGCTGAAGAGCTTTCAGCTGTCCTACATATCTGCAGTCACCGAGACAACTGCAGATGCCGTGTTGACCAGCTTAAACATCACATGTTTAATGGTCAAGCAAATTCAAGTTGGTGCTTAGCCAGTGTCCATTTTCAGGCCAAAGAAGCCTATTTTTTTTTTAAATTTACAACTGCAACGACAGTCATTCCAATATAGTAAATTGTCAAAAATATCCTTCTTTTTGCCTGAAAAGGGAGATACCTAAAGACCACTGCGGATACTGCTGTGGTCAACTTGACCATTGAAACGTTAAGTTTACACAGGATAGTTTAATCCACAGAAAAGACTAGTTCATACCAGAAAATTAATGCCAGATTAAACAAGTATGCAAAAGAGAAACTCCTAATAACACATTTTTTTCAATTTTAAATTAACCCGGCCATAGGCGGCAGATAAGTCAGTTTTGTAATCTAATCTTTGCTGCCGCGATATAGTCCCCCCCCCCCCTACCCCGCCCATCGTCACTCATGGCCTCGTTTTCCTCTCGTATGTAGTTTGTCAAGGGCGTGATGACAGGAAACAATTACAGAATGCGTTATCAGGTTATATAGCGAATATCGAAGAGCTGTTTTGCCAATCATTTCATTTCCATGTATTTACATATACGGGCCATTTATTTACATATACGGGCGTCATGGATGATGGGTCAATATGGTATTATAATTTTGCTGTATATGAATGGCATTTACATAGATGAAAATCTAGTTCACCAATTCAATGAATACATTAATAACTAGTTTATCAAGTTCCTCTCTCACCTAGCTACCTGAGGATTAGAATAAACTGTTTTGTCAACTATTAGGTCGTTCTTAGTTAAACACCAAGCATGTCTCTGAACATAGAGATCCTATCTGCCTCGTCATATTCAAATACGTCACGTGATAGTTGACGCCATAATTAAATAACCTAGCTCCTTCACTGCACGAAAATGTAGGAATTGTATGTATTTAATGTATTTCCTATTTATTAAACATTATATTGTATATCTTAAAACTAATTTGACTTGGAGCTATTGCGACCATAGGCATAAACAAGCTTAAGTCAAATTACTTCCAGAATACATTTTATATACCTGTATGGTTACCTTCTAATTTAAATTATGGGAATTCAGGTTTCAATTTTCAAATCGGTTACAACAAATTGTGGGCGGGTCTTAGCTACAGATGTGAGACATCCTGTGGGACAGACATGTCATTCTTATTGCGTCAAACGTGCACCTTATTATCATATACGATACAGGATTATTTTACGTATTGCAATATTGGCCATTGTTTATTGATTAGCTTTACATATGTGTATGTGGTCTGCTCAGGAAATAATCATGATTAATTTACTGAATGAAATTTTGATGATGATATTACTTGTCTGTTTATGACAAGTATTTCATGCTATAATTGCGCACATGCAGCTTTCTAAAAAAGTAAACAATTGTCCCAAAAGGGAGAAAGACGACCGGCGGTTGACCGGCCTGCTAGATGGATGGGCATACGGCCATCTCGACAGATGGACATATGTACGGACGGATGGATGGACACCTAGATAGAGGGACATGCGGCCTGACAGACAGACAGACAGAAGGATGGACGGATGGACGGACGGGCGGATGGACGGACCTACGGACTGACGGAGCGACGGACAGATGGATGGACGGCGGACGAATGGACGGATGGACGAGCTCTTGCGTTGCCTTTGAAAACAACAGTTCGAAATCGTCTTATTGTCAATATCTTCATCAACTTGGTGCTTGCAAGTGCGTCTTGGAAGCGATTTTATTAGTTTGCAGGGCTGAAATGTTTACAGTTGTGTTACAGTTAAATAGCGCCGGATTCCTGTCTATAAAGCAAACAGAACTACACACAATTAAAATATACCGTATTTGATTTAGCAAACATGTTTCGGTGACCCCATAAATTCTGGGACCTCCTTTAGAAACTATATCAAGGGTTGGCCTATCAGGTAGCTGGTTTCTCTCATCATACAGGGCGTCGGTGCACATAGGTCGATCGAATCTTCTTAGTTACTGTCGGTTTTCTTGAGGCGCATCGCTAGGAGGTATATCAACAGCTTTAAACCCGTAAATATACGTAAATTCATAAAATCATCTTATGATGCAGACTGTATGTAAGAATGGAGGATATCAGTTTATCCATCAATCATATGTCGTTATAATCAACTACGTGGCGCGTGTACGATGACGCCATAATCAATGAGGTCATAAGTGACTTAGCTAAGTTCGTTACGAACGCTTAATTGATGACGGACTAAGCGTTGTTGTACGAATTGTATATCTTTACTATTTGACAAACATGCTGTTGAATATTTTGAAACTAATTTGACTGGGCATTGCTATTTGGATTCTCGGAATTCAAGGTTAAATTGATTCCAACACGGGAAAGCATTAGCGGAACTCCAATAGAAATGGATTCCTCTATTATATCATAGTTAGAAAGAGAGGTAGAGAGGGGGCGCGAGTAGGGGTGGGGGAGGGGAGAGAAAGCGAGCGAAATAGGAAGAGAAACGAGAGAGAGAGAGAGAGAGGGAGAGAGAGAGAGAGAGGGAGAGAGAGAGAGAGAGAGGGAGAGAGAGAGAGAGAGAGGGGGGGGGGGGGAGAGAGAGAGAGAGAGAGAGGAAAGATGGGGAGAGAATGGAAAGAGATGGAGAGGAGAGAGAAGGCGAGAGAGAGATGAGGAGAGAGGGAGGGTGGAGAGTGAAAGGATCTTGTGTGAGAGAGAGAGAGAGAGAGAGAGAGAGAGAGAGAGAGAGCGAGAGAGAGAGAGCGAGAAAGGTGTGTGTGTGCGTGCGTGCGTGCGTGCGTGCGTGCGTGCGTGCGTGCGTGCGTGCGTGCCTGCGTGCGTGCGTGCGTGCGTGCGTGCGTGCGTGCGTGCGTGCGCGCGTGCGTGTGTATGTGGAAAGATCTGGGAGTGTGGGAGAGGGGGTGAGGGGGGGGGGAGAGGGCTGGAGAGGTAAGAAGTGGAGTGCGGTAGAGAAAGAGTGCGAGAGAGCGTGGAAAGAATGAGGAGGGAGAGAGAGGCAGGGGGCGAGAGAGGCGTGAGAGGGACACAGTGAGTAAGGGAGGAAGAGAGATTTAGAATGGATACGTGGATCAATGCAATGAAGTGGCCCTGCTGTATTACATGATAGTCGAAATCTCCCAAGCAAGAACAATGCTGGTAGTCATTGGTGATTTTCCTCTGCGAAGAGGTCTTCCAATTTGGACTTACGGATTTAGGCAGCAACGAGCAACTGAGTAAATAGATTGCATGCCTTCTTTAGTTCATGCAATTTTTAATAACCATTAAATTTGAGCCATTGGCAACAAAATAAAATAACGGATTAAGTAGATGTATATGTATAATTAGTCACCTGTCCTCAATAGATATATATCTACAAAACAAAGCAAGAAGGAAGTGCGAATCCTTTTTACCATATACGCTGGATATACAAACCCATCACAGCACATTATTTGACCTCAGACCGTGGTTTGATATTGTCATTCAATATCTATGTCTATTGATATTGTCCACTTTGGAACTGGATTCCGTGGAATAAATATCATGGTTTCGGTACTAGAATCTTATTTCTGTGTTCGATATAAGCTGGATATTACGAAACATGAGAAGCAAATCATTTGTCTTAGGCATTAATTTGACCTGAACTTGCTCTGGTCCTCTAAAATCAGGCAGCCACCCGCCCACCCACACCCGCTCCCAGGAGTTTTATAGGATCATATAGTATAAATGTATGCCAAATCTTATGTTTTGAGCCATCTGCCATTGTTATGAATACCCCCATATGGAATATGAGCTTTAACATCGAGCTGACATTGACCTTGGCCTTTAAATTCGGACATCCCCACTCTCAAAAGGTGAATACGGTCCTATGTCACAACTGTGGCAAAATTTGTGTTTTGGACCACTGTACGTCTCACGATATCACTTACATTTACGTCTAAGCGAGCCCACTATGAAGGGGTCCAATCTGTCACTCAAGTATATGACGTCATAGTCAATTACGTTATTGTTTCCTGACGTTATAGTCATAATGACGTATATCTCCGTCACGAAAGCCGAACCGTCCAAGCGGTGTAGCAAAAGTGGGAGGAGCTTAGCTAGGCATGGGCGTGGCATCGCTAAAAATGGATCCATCAATTATACCTATTCTATGGTCATTTTAAGTCATGTGATTTCAGTATCACTCATCTGTTCTATGGATGATATGGAGGAATCGAGTTTATGTTTGCGCAGACCACCATTTAGCTAAGCTCCACCCACGGTTTGAGCGTGTGGAGATCGATCGATCCTTGAACTCCCTGGCTTTCAAAGTCCATAGAGCTATACAGGTAAACTGTAAAATATTTTGAACCTAATTTGACGCTCTCCCATTTACTGCGCTCATCAGAACCATGGCCATGCACCATCATGTCATGGAGATATTGCTTGGAGTCTTTCATCATCTTCTGCGGAACCATTCATACGGTATGCAGTTATGGGGAGGCTAATTTAGTACAGGTAAGAGTTGATAAATCCAAACTCGACATGTATATGACGTAATATTTAATTGCGCCACATATAGGCTGACGTCACACTCAATTACGTATGGAATGACGTCGTTAAGTCCGTCGCGAACTTTTAAATGTCCGTCAGTTGTACGAATTGTATGTCTTTACTATTTAAGAAACATTCTTTTTGTTATGAAATTAATTTGGCTGTGCGCTGTTACTGATATAATTAGCATATAGTTTCAGAGTATTCAACATCTTTCCTGTATAGTTTTCTGGAATTTGAGATTTAGGAAGATCAGGGTTCGATCGATCCCGACACGGGCAAAGCTTGGGCTGAGCCTAACTAGAGATGGGCGGACCTTAGCTAAAAGTGGATTCCTCCATTTCCGATATTATGATAAACTTTTGCGCCGCATGAAATTAGTTTCAAAATATTAAACAACGTGTTTATTTCAAAATACTTTGAAACTTATTTGACGCTCTCCCATTTACTGCGCTCATCAGAACCATGGCCAGGCACCATCATGTCATGGCGATATATCTTAGCCAGCAACAGCGCCCAGTCAAATTAGTTTCAAAATATTCGACAGCTTACCTGTGCAGTTTTATGAGAATTGATAGTCATGGTGTTCAGAGATCGACGGTCCCAACATGAGCAAGGTGTGGGTGGAGCTTAGCAAGAGATGGGCGGGGCATAGCTAAACTCGGAAAGGTCCATTAACAGTATACCTGGGAAGAACACCTGTAATTATCATGTCGATACAATTCACCTTTCCAGAGTATCCATCAATCATCTGACTTCGTATGACGTCATAATCAGCTCAGCGTGTGCATGATGATTCACTCATTACGTCACAAATAGTTCCATATAGGCCGTCATCAAATCTGAAATAGTCCGACACGTTGTACGAATTGCATGTCTTTGTAATTCTTTGCTATTTAATAAACATGCTGTTGAATATTTTGAAACTAATTTGACTGGGCGCTGTTGCTGCCTTAGGCAGCAACAGCACCCAGTCAAATTAGTTTCAGAATATTCAACAGCTTACCTGTGCAGAGCAGCAACAGCACCCAGTCAAATTAGTTTCAAAATATTCAACAGCTTACCTGTGCAGATTTTTGGAAATTGATAGGCCAGGGTGTTCAGAGATCGATCGATCCCCACACGAGCGAGGTTTGGGCGGAGCTTAGCTAGAGATGGGCGAGGCATAGCGAAAACCGGAAAGGGCCATTAGCAATATACTTGGGAAGAACACATGTCCTGATCTTCCGGTTTCCAATGCGTTCGCCGGCTCCGATGTAACATCTCGATTCAGTGGGAAAGCCAAACAGTCCTGACATGAAAAGATTACCTCAAACTTGTACACGTATTCACCATAACATCCGTGACTGCCTTTGTTCCACAGGAAAGTCGATCATCGCCTTTTAAATAATCGACCGGTTTACCTGAACTATCTAATATAACACGATCGCGTCTACGACGTCGTATTAACATACGCCCAGTCACATCGCTTAGCTGTTCGAGGACTCGACAACAGCTGTTCACCCAAAGCACATTGCTTCAATATGTAAACCGATATCTATGCCGAGCCAGTGTTTGAAGTGAAACGTATTACAGCTGTAGCAGATCCGGGCGGGGCTATGGGCGATCAAATGCCAACACTAAACGTCACATTGTTTCGAATAGCAAAACCGTGGGCCGCACATGCTTGGAATTCCAATCCAAAAGAGCCGTGTTTGATCCCGCGTTCAGGCATGTGATCAAGGTGTAAAAACCGGCGCCATTCCGTACGTCATTCAACTGACACGTCCTTCGGAGGGGACGTAAAGCTGTCGGTCCTGTCTCGTGTGGTGTATGTGCCATGGGGGACGTAATCGAACTCACTCTGAGTGTCAGGCCCTGTATCGGGAGCTCAGTTGTGAATACCCTCTGATAGTGTACATAGTAGATGTTAGATGTCAGCCCTGTGGCCGGTGTGTCCCGGACAGTCACGCCTTAGTCCTGTGAACGTGGGCAAATATAGTGTGCCGATTAGACACACCACGCAGCGTAGTTGGCAGCTTGCTCTAAAACACCCCAACCGACGTCATGGCTGTCATCGCCGCTGTTGGTGACCCCTGAGATGCGCATATTTAAAACCTTGTAAATACGTTGATAATTCACTGTAGACACATGTGACACGCTCAGTGTGGGAGATGTGGCCGGTGGGTTCGTCGGCATGCGGCGATGTCAGTCTGGGCGGTGCTCCTATTTAACGGAGGAATCTACGATCCATGAGTATGAGAATGGCACCCAATCTTGCTCAGTCTACCGGTGCCAGAATGCAAGACTCACATGCACAGCATTGTGTCTAGGGCCATGTTTGCGCTAGAGAGCTAAGCGGGAATAACGCCATACTTCAGTATGGCGTTATTCCTGATTAAGTCTAGTGAGAACACGGCTTAAGTTGTGGGCAATGTGAGGAATAAGAAAGGTCTACTGCGCCATCATACTATCATGAATTTGGGGCTGTTGCAGATCATTAGATTATTTGCTTGTTAGAATAGAGGAATCCATTTCTAGCTATGCCACGCCCATTTCTAGCTAAGATCCGCCCATATTGTGTGCGGATTAGGATCGATTTATATACTTTGAACCACCCCGTCAAATTAGTTTCAAAATATTCAACAGACTGTTTAATAAATTGAAAATCCACCAGAGACATAACATTGGTACACTTCATAACGTATCTTTTAATTTTCATGACGTAGTTACATCTGAAAAAATTGCGTATGACGTCAAATCCTTGAGCGGCAGAAAACTCAATGAATATATCCGACCTGGCACTCAAGGATATAACGTCATAATTAATTACGTCACATGTAGGCTGATGTCTCAATCATAATTCCCCGAGAAAACTCCGCCGTGAAGCTGGAATAGTCCGGAATAGTCCGGCAAGTGTACACATTGTATGTCGTTGGTGGATTTACTATTTAATTCATAGGCAGCTACATCACCCAGTCAAATTAACAACAAATATTTAACAGCTTACCTTTTAAAAAGGGATTCTGAGAATTTACCTTTCCAGAGTACCCACCCATCACACGACGTCATAATGAACTGCGTGATGTGTACAATGACATCATAATGAATGACGTCATGAATGACGTCGATAAGTACGTCACGAACGCATATTTGAAGACGGTCTATGCGTTGTTGTACAAATTGTTTGCTTTTTCTATTTAATAAATATTCTGTTGAATATTTTGAAACTAATTTGACTGGGCGCTGTTGCTGCCATAGGCAGCAACAGCACCCTGTCAAATTAGTTACAAAATATTCAACAGCTTCCCTGTATAGTTTTCAGGAAATCGATAGCTAGGGCATTTGGGGAATGATCAATCCCAACTCAGCGAGGTGTGGGTGGAGCTTAGCTAGCGATGGGCGGGGCATAGCTAAAAATGGAAAGGTCCATTCAGGGTTCAAGTACACATACCAAACCCAACATGTGCAAAACGTGGGTGGAGGCGTTAGCCCAGGCCATAACGAGCAGAGCTGCGAAACCCGAGATCCCGTGAAGGCGTCTCTAGTCGGTCGACCGACTGGTGATCACTGGAGACATATAGGTAATCTCCTTCACTCCTCGTTGGCTCTCTCCACCCAGGAGTATACATGGGTGTCATTGTAAAACTAAGAATAGACTGAAATAAAAACCTGCCTAGATATGACGATAGACGCCAACCATACCAATGCCTTCTCCGCAAAATGTGGGCGGAGCTTAGCTAGAAATGAGTGGGGTATAGCTGGAACTTTGTCCATCTATTACTACATAGTACAATACAGGATGAGGGTGGGATGGGGTGAGTCTGGGACCGCTGCCACCGACAGTGAATGTTGGTATGTAATGTTAATGTCATGATTCTATGTATTCATTACAAGATGGACATACAGTCCAACCTGTCCATTGCGGTCTATTCACTTTAGGCGGCTAGTCGCTTAATATACAAACTATCTAACTACGCGAATGTATGAACCCCACTTTTAGCTCTACAGCACCCATGTCTAGTTAATCTCATCCCACACTTTACCAGAGTTGGGATCGACCGAACACTGAACTCCCTGAATCTCAATTTCCAGAAAACTACACTGGTAAGCTGTTGAATACTTTGACAACAGCGCCCAGTCAAAATTAGTATCACATTATTTAGCATAATGTTTATTAAATAGTAAAGACATGCACTTTATACAACTGACGGACTTTTAAAAGTTCATGATGGACTTAACGACGTCATTCATTACGTATTTGATTGTGACGACAGCCTACATGTACCGTAACTGAGTATGACGCCATATGCTTTACCAGCAGATTAGATTCAGCACTTGCTTTTCTGGACACGAAATTGTAGTTCTGTTTGACTGGTGGTCTTACAACGACTCGTGTTAAAGAACAACAACCTTGTGCCTGGACACGAGATTGCAGTTCTTTTTGACTGGTGGTCTTACAACGACTCATGTTAAAGAACAACAACATTGTGCCTCTGAAATCATATCTCCATTATAAACAGATGTGCCTTAATAGGTCCTTACTCACGTGGGGTTAAAGTGGCGATTTTGATGCTTAATTTTAAATTTCTATAAACGATGCATACTATCAGTGGTTGTGCGTGCGTGCGTGCGTGCGTGCGTGCGTGCGTGCGTGCGTGCGTGCGTGCGTGCGTGCGTGCGTGCGTGCGTGCGTGCGTGCGTGCGTGCGTGCGTGCGTGCGTGCGTGCGTGCGTGCGTGCGTGCGTGCGTCCGTGCGTGCGTGCGTGCGTGCGTGCGTGCGTGCGTGCGTGCGTGCGTGCGTGCGTGCGTGCGTGCGTGCGTGCGTGCGTAGGTATGCAAGTGAGTGAGTGAGTGAGTGAGTGAGTGAGTGAGTGAGTGAGTGAGTGGGTGAATGAGTGGGTGGGTGGGTGGGTGGGTGGATGGGTGGGTGGGTGGGTGGATGGGTGGGTGGGTGGGTGGGTGGGTGCGTGCGTGCGTGCGTGCGTGCGTGCGTGCGTGCGTGCGTGCGTGTGTTTTAGAGCGATATGCCTACATAACATCATAAAATTTATCTTGTGTTAATCGTTATTAAGTTATGTTGTAAGATACAAGCACACGTGATTGGTCTTGTGCACGGTGCCTGCTATTCTAGACGTGTACATATTAGAAAATGATCCAACACGAATGGTACGTTTTGAAGCAAAAGAAATGCCATTTAAACCATTAGAATATTAATTAATTAATTATCTAAATATATAACATAAACCGAATTATTTCGCTATTTGCACTTTGTCCATTGACCTTGATCTGACCTTAGAACAGAAAGCCACCACCATCATCTTATATGTTTTGCATGGTCCTAAATGGATTATTTATCGTATTTAACCGTTGACCTACAGACCTTTGAAATCGGCCAGCCAGCCGCCCCCTCTGACATATTTTGTATGGATCTTAATTACCGCTGTGCCTTGCTAGGTTCTTTAGGCAGACATGTCACGATCATGCACCTACATTATGGGGATTATTTACTGTATTTGACCTTGGCTTCACATGGTGCGATTTCTTATACGATTTACTAGTAGTCCGGGAGCCCAGTGCCATTTAATTGGACATTTGAGTACAAAAGGTTTGATGGTAGAAATTTGGTTATGGACCAGTGTTGGGATAAAAATTGCCATTCTAAGTTTCAGAATTGCTGCTTAAGGTAGGGGGCGCCACTAGACCTTCCCGCGAAAAGCTGTTATAATCAAAATTTAATGTACAAGCTTAATTTTTTTCAGAACTGAAAGTGGCCACGTAATTTGCCAAATTGTATAACTTAAGAGTGAAAAAGCTGGTGCAGCTTTTAAGAACGGTGTTACTGTTAATTAGCACTTTTAATTAGACTTTTGAGTAAAAGTTTGAAATTAAGTTTACAATGGAGTTTAAGTTGCCAAGAAACAAAATCCATTGCTTAAGGACAAATCTTATGGTTCATACTATGCTTAAGAACATGTCAAACTTCATCAGTCATGTGACTGTTTAATTAGCACTTATATAATTAGACTTTTGAGTACACGTTTGAAATTAAGTTTACAATGTAGTATAAGTTGCCAAGAAACAAAATCCATTGCTTAAACATAAATTTTATGGTTCATGCTATACATAATAACAGGTCAAATGTCACCCACCAATCACCTGACCGCTTAATTAGCATTTTTATTAGACTTTTGAGTACAAGTTTGAAATTAAGTTTGCAATGTAGCCCAAGTTGCCAAGAGCCAAAATACATTGATTAAGAACAAATTTTATCATGCATTCTATACGTAAGAACATGGGTCACCAGTCACGCGGTCCATTAATTAGCATTTTAATTAGAAGATTAGATGGTAGCCAGAGTTATTAAGAACGCTGTTAATTGCCATTAATTAGCACATTTTATTAGACTTTCGAGTACAAGTTTGAAATTAAGTTTACAATGAAGCCTACGTTGCCATGAAACAAAGTCCATTGCTTAAGAATTGTTTATGGTTCTTACTATGCTTAAGAACAGATCAAAGGTGCAGTCACGTGACCAATTAATTTGAAATTTAATTGGACTTTAGAGTATACGTCTGAAATTCAGTTTGAAAGGTAACCACTGCAACCAAAATTCACAATCCATTTTTTAAGAATGAGTTTTATCATGCATTCTAAGCGTAAGAGCAGGTCATCAGTCTACAGTAATGCCAAATTAATTATAATTTTTAATCAGACCTTTAAGATTACGGGGTAGTCTGAGTTGCCAAGAACTACAACTCATTTCATAAGAACAAAGACCTTTAGACCTCTATTTCTACCTTCAAGGTACAAAATATATAATAATTACCTAGGAGTGGTGCCAAATTACATGCATATCAAGATGACCATAAAAAGGCATCTCTGTACTTCACGTGAAGATTGCTAATGTATGTCCAGTGACATATGGCCTACATGGAATCACTGTCTTCAGAATGACTATCGTTATTACCAGATAAACGTCCGATATCAAACTAAAGCCATATCAAAATGACAGTGAAAGCTATATGTGTACGTCACATGGCAATTGCTGAAGTATGTTCAGACATTCAGTATCACATGGTCTACTCGGAATCATTATCATTATTATGAAACAAACATCCGATATCAGATTACATACATCAAATTATACACATATCAAGATGGCAAGAAAAGTATCTCTGTGCCTCACGTGGAGTTTGTTACAGCATGTTCATTGAAATGTGGCATACACGGAATCATTGTCTTCAGAATGACTATTCTTATTCTTTGATAATTGTCCTGTTACAGACATCAAATTACGCGCATATTAAGATGACAATAAGATGTATCTTTGTACTTCACGTAGTTCATCTGATATTGCTGAAGAGCAAACCACAAGGAGAGTATATTTTCTGCCTGTCACTTCTTTAGTAGAATTTTCACCAGCTGTGGAGAAACCATTCTCACCAAAATCTTCACAGTAATTCCAATACTGTGTGCAGTCTGAGGAGAGTAATTTACGTCTCCATACAGTTATGACACACTTTTCTAGGCATATATACTTCAAAGCTGTTAGAATTCTTTCTCTGCTTATAGTCACCCTCTAACTCTAACATGTTCTCAGCCTTCAAAAGAAAATAACTGTTACACGACTGGTGATATTTAAATTCTTTCGAAATTAAGTCAACCACAGAGATTTTAGCAATGATTTGACCATCCTTCAATACATGGGCAGTCTTTTTAATCCCATCTTCTGCAGCCTTTGTTTCACATGTCCCATATACTTTCAAAAATTCCTTGCTTATGGGAACATACTTTGCTACAGAACACGTATTTTTGTCCCTGATGTTTCACCTGACGCATGGGTGTGGTTGATGACCGCAATGTTACAGGAGTGCTCCCGATAATAGCTTGCACATTTGCTGGGGTTTCCTTAACAACAGCTGTGAAATTTTTATAGCACTTCATATGCTAGCCAGTATGTAGGTATGATTGCTGTATTCTGCGGCTGTAGTAGTAGAACCATCCTACAGCTGCAATCAGTCGTTCTTCGGTTTTGACCACTGTGTATTGTCCTCAGCCAAAATATTTAGCTTCCTCAGATCCGTTCTTGATCTGAGCGTACGGAGTCCTATCTTTTTAGGTCACCTAGCAGCACGCGATATGCAGTATGCAGCGAAGCAATGCTCTACAGTTTTTCCCCCAGAAACCGGATGGGTCTTGATTTCAGACTCTGTTGTGGTATCTTTTGATGCTGCTATAATCAGAGAGCGGATAGAATCAGAATTCTTATATAAATCCATGTTTGCTGATCATAATAGCTCTGATAAGAATTAGTTTCCGTTGTATGGCTTAAGCATTGAATTGTGCATGAGAGAAAGGTTCTTTCAATACTTAGAACATTATTTCAAATGGCATCAGATCTAAAGCAGAAGATGTTTAGTCAGAAAACCTCATGAAACATGCTATAAACACCCACGCAGCTGCAATTTGACGTTGTGTCTAAAGGTTGGAATCAATACACCCATTTCTAGCTATGCCCCACCAATCTCTAGCTAAGCGTTGCTGAATTTGTACACGCGTTTGAATGAACCGTAGCACTTTAATTGAACACTGAATTCCCAGAATCGCAATATTAAGATAACTATACAGGTTAGTTGGTGAACATTATGAAACTAATTTGACTGAGAACTGATGCTGCCTATGATACCAATAGCTTCCAGATACATTATTTTCAGACTATTCAACAGCATGTTTATAAAATTGTAAATTCAAAGACATACAATTCAGACAGTAGTTACTGTTGGACCATTTCTCCATTTGTGACATCGTACTAACATAGGCCCACTCACATAGCTCTGCTTTATGTGTGGCGGAGCTAAATGGCGAGGACGGTTCAATAGGACGATGCGTTTGTGGCAGACCTATGTCAGGTGGTTGTGACGTCAGCTAACAAGTGACGAATTTTCTGTATAATGTTAGATACCTGAGTCATATATATTTCATGGTTGAAAGAATAAACGTAGAGTTTCTGAGTTAAGCTGCATTTCGATAGGTTTCTTTTAGAAATCCAACTGAACAAGGCCATAAAAATGGGGGAATCCGAAGCTACATATGTGTAGGTGTTGGAGAACAAATATCACGAGTGACCGATCCTGGAATTTCTTTAAGTTTATATTTCCTCAATGTACATGTACGTCGACTTCATTTCTGTAGCCAAAATCAGTTGAAATCTGACGTAACTATGTGTCGATGCTGGTAGGAGAGAGGACACAGGATACCCGTATTTAATGGTGGGTTTGCCCCGCGGACACACATGCACATGCAGCATTCGATACACTCCCCATATGAAGTATAAGTTAGCAATAAGCGCTAATAGACCTAGTAGATCCGTATTAGGCTGTGTTATCATCATGTTAGCTCACATGTGTCCGTGAGATGGCTTGTTTATATAATCCAAAGAATGTGTGATGTTGTTCAGATCGTAATTAACTGGGTTTTTGTATCAGAATTAGAAGGTACATATTAATGATGCGAATAACAGTAAAAACTAAAATTGTATGAATTCAGTATCGACATTGTCAGTGGCGGCGCCACAGGTGGTGGTGGTGCTGGTGGTGGTGGTGACGTATGGAGGTGGGTGGCGAGGGGAATGTCCCGTCCAAGAATGCTTTGTACATCCCATACATATTTGCATGAAGATATTTCATATAGTTATTTTATTTAGTAATAAAGTAAAATAAGGATATTTTTTATCATTCAGATTGCAGGAGATGGCTTCTCAGAGCCTCTATTTTTCAAGTTTTCTGGGAGAGGACCCGCCCCACCCCACCTCCGAAGCACCCGTATTGGTTGAAACGTGATTTATTTTGTTCAGATGGAAGCACGATAAGGCTTAGAGTCTTATGCCCGTGTCTCCCATACACATACAGATTATACAAAACCTTTTTACAACAAAATGGCGGCAAATCATAATAGTTTAATTAATTGTAGTCTATTAATGTGCATAAGTGTGTGGATTTTGAGTGTGAGGTGGGGGAGAGTAGGAAGAAAGACCGAGAAAGAGAGAGAGGGGAAAAGGAGGGGAGAGAGAGTGAGAGATAGAGCGAGAGAGCGATGAATAAGCACCCGTACTGTGGGATGGCACCACCCATAACCCTTTAACTATCGAATTTGTTTTTAAATTCTCAATCTTCCCATAGAAAATGTCGATTTACAGACCAAGAGAAGACTATTTTAGAAATTTTACCACTGAAATGACTGGTTCTCTTATCGAGCAAGTCATTCCGGTGGTAAATGAAAAAATATAGCCTTCTCTTGGTCTGCAAATGCACATTTCCCCAAACCATTGCAGAATCCGTTTTGACTGATATGAGTGTTAAAAATAAGAATCTGTCAGTGAGTCTATATTTATAAACAATAACGAGGTTGCACGCACTTGATAGTCTTCGCTTCTATTTATGACAAAATACGCTATGGCGTACGGAGCAATGAATGCAGGCTTTGGTCTTATGTGCTGTTTATGCTGTTATGTGAAGATGTACAAATTTTAATGGCTCACATCAGTTCTTTTTTACCATACCTGGTGACGTTTGACGCGTTCTTAAGCATAGAATGAAACAATGAACAATTTGTTCTTAAGCAATATATTTTGGTTCTTGTTAACCTAGGCTACATTATAAACTTAATTTAAAAATTGTACTCAAAGGTCTAATTAAAATGCTCATAATTCGGCCATATGACTGACAGCCTTTGACCTATTCTTAAGCATTGTTTGAACCATAAAATTTGCTCTTAAGCAATGGGGTGTGCTTCTTGACAACTTAGACTAAGTTGTAAACCTAATTTCAAACTTGTACTCAAAAGTTTAATTAAAAGTGCTGATTAAGCGGTCACGTGACTGGTGACTTTTGACCTGTTCTTACGCATAGTATGAACCATAAAATGTGTTTTTAAGCAATGGAGTTTGCTTCTTGGGAGCTTAGGCTACATTGTAAACTTAATTTCAAACTTGTATTCAAAAGTTTAATTAAAAGTGCTAATTAACAGTAATTAACACCGTTCTTAATTAATGCTGCACCAGCCTTTTCATTCTTAAGTTACAAAATCTTACAAATTACGTGACCACATTCAATTCTGGAAAGAATTAAGCTTGTACATCAAATTTTTATTAAAATTAGTTCTAGTGGCGCCCCCTACCTTAAGCACCAATTCGGAAACTTAAGAATGACAATTTTTATCTCAGTACTGGTTCATAACTAAATTTTTGCCACCAAACCTTTTGTACTCAAATGTCTAATTAAATGCCACTGGTCTCCTGGACTATATGATTTCCTATGCGCTACGCTTAGACACGATTTCCTGCTACAAACGCATACAATCGCATGAAAACACGCACAATGGCAACGCTCACGTGCTACGATTTACTTTGATTTTCTGCAATTGTCTACGTTTACTAGTAGGCAATCTCGGTTTTGCTGGAAAGATGCCGTCAGATTTTGACAGTCTTATAAATGAAGTCTTTGCTCTTTCTGCTTTGTTGATGGTTGGAAGAAAGAAGGAAGCGAAAGGAGTCACAGAAAAAGGCATTGTATAAGCGTGCGTGATGGCCATAGTGCATTAAAAAGACCATATTTTACATGTAGAGACCAATACCCTTGATAACGCAGCTTACTGGGCCGATGCTGGGCCGATCGGCCCAGTATGCTGCGTTATATGGGACATTTCTTGTTAGAAATCCACAGCTCGGACAATAAAGGGAAATTTAAGCTTTAAAATAACACATTGTGACCGGACATTTAGGAGAAATATTTTAATGATTTCATGGAGATATTTGGAAATTCAAGATTACCGGCAAATAAATTGATAAATCTAAATTTTCGTTAGATGTGTTGAAGTTTACTATCTACTACTGCTTCTGCTAATAGGGCTCCTGCTACTGTTGCTTCTGTCACTCCAAATTGGCATCATAGAGACATTGACTCTACACGCCACAACTCTATCAGCCTGTTCTCGCGCTCCTCATCCCACTTCAATGTCATCTAGTTTGACGGAGTTTGTTTCCCGCGTGTGTGGACGTTACACTTGTCTAGCCGTATTCAGGACCACGTGCCACGTGATGCAATTGTCTGCGCTACGACAAGATTCACTCCGCTACGTCAGTGAATTTTTTAACACGTTAAAAAATGCCCGACAACACACAATGTCCCACGACATGCTACGTTATGACGTAATCGGACAACATCGTGTCGTTTGTGCTCTCACACTGTGCGATTTGTTAGGATGGCGCGCGCTGTCGTGTCGTATCTTAAAGAATCGTACGGTATCAAAGCGAGATCGCACCGTGTGAGGCCGGATTAGGTGCTTTGTGACAGCGTGGTAAATCGGACAACCCCACCCAAAGGTTCTGTACGGGCCTATGTTACAATTGCGACAAGCTTAACCCAGCGTATCGTGATCACTCCCCTATGTTACACAAATTATTTTCATTATTTATCTTATTTATCCATTGACATTGCTCTGACCGTGGCATTTAAAATCGGAGCGCGCGCCCCCATCCCAAACCCCACCCCACCCACCCATCCCTTTCAAAATTGTGTATAGTCTAAAGTTAAAACTGTGTCATGGTTGGTGTTTTTAGCCAGTGTCTCACGATCATTCGCTTACACCACTGCACATATAATGAAATGCTCGGCCATGAGATAGCGCACGCATCAACTCAGAAATAATGCGTGTCGTCTCAATAGGACGTATTTGTAACTTAGCCAGTGGTCAAGGCCGCGTAGCGAGATCGCTCAAGGTCGAAAACGAGGCTACCGGGCCGTTCTTCACAGCGGTTTACTGAAATCAACAGGCAACATCCCGTCAATTAACATTGCTAGTCACGTTCACATTGTGTTGTAATTGGAGCCGGTCGGCAATGATTTTTAAAAATATACAGAATATATGTAGTCATATATATCAATTTGAATGCTACAACAACAATAATTAGGCATATTAGGCATATGAATCAACGCGATCATTGGCGGATCCAAGAATTTCAGTTATGGGGGTGGGGGTGGGGGGGTTGTGGGGTGGGGTGGGGGGTTGATGCGAGTCTGAGAGGGATTTCTAGTCTCACAAGGAAATTGTGAAAAGTAGGTGTTCTGAGAAGCCTTCTCTAGAATTCTATGTGAAAATACTCTTTTATTTTTCCTTTGAAAATGTATCAATATCTTTGCGGAATCCAGAAATTGTTGAAGGTGTTGTCCGAGGTGTGTGATCTAGGTGTCATCTGGGTGCTCTCAGAAATCATCTGCTACATTTCTGTGGGTAAAATAGACCTTCAGTTAGCTATGAATGTATTCGTTTTTGCCCAATTTCATATGAAAAAAAATCTAGGGTCTACAGAACATTATTATTATCTATGAGAAATGAATGCATGTAGTGTTCATTCTAGGATCTGGAAAAGTGGGACCCAAGGACCCTGACCACCCACAATGTAGAGCATTAGAAAAGCCCAATTAGAGCACAGTGGCTATAAAACAAAACACTACTAGAGGAGATGCGTTGCCACTGTAATTCTTTGTTACAAGTTAGACCCATCTGATAAAATGATGTTCACCATTTAATTCCCAGTTTATGAACTCCAATATACTAGTAATTTCATTCATACTGGCAAGCTGTTGAATTTGTTGACATTAATTTGACTCGAACAAATGAACACTGTACATGTAGGTCTATGTACCGGTAATATATGCACCGTGCTCCACACCACTCACCACGTACCAACAGATACCAAATATCTGAATAATTATCTTAAATTATAATTTTAACACACACTTTTTGTTCATGAACTGGTCACTCTGTGGCCAGTCTTTAGCATCACAAAAATAATTCCTGACCTTGGAAAGGGCTACATGGAGGAAGGGAGTCTATGAAAAATAGGAGCGCTACGAAAATAGATCCCAGATCTGTAGTTTGCTGGTATTCGTCTCACAACGGATAACATACGTAGAAATCATGATCCTCATGAAAGTGCATGTTCGTACTAACATCAATATAATTCTTTTGGAACATATCCATGTTCTAAGCCAGGAAGATGTTTAGAACACACTAAATAGCCGTTGTCATACAAATCTGTCCAAAGTTTAAGCAATTTGTCTCGTACTATCAATCATTAGTATGCCCAAAAATTAAACAAAGTGGGTGCAAGAAACAGATTCTTTCATAGGCGAAATAGTGTTTTGTCGGTATTGTCAGGATTGACAGATACCTGACAAATCACCGGAAAAGTAATACCTATATTCTTGCCTCCCAAAGGATATAGTGCAAAACTTTCTTAAATTTTTTTTTAATATAATAGCATATGACGAAATACAGACGAGTGTTATCTGTTATCTTTTATCTCCACACATCGGCTTAAATTTTCTCCTATGAATTGGATAGATGTTTTTTAAATACAAGTTATTGCGCAGTTAGATTGCTCTGTCAGCACATTATTTCAATGTAGTTAAACTGTTCTTAATGGGTATACCCGACCATGTTCCTCAGTTGTGAAAATTGGCAAAAAATTATGATGACTGATATCTAGGTAAGATTTGGTCGACTATGATGTTGTTGTATTACAGAGAAATTTTGTGACTTCTACTATAAGCCTACTAAGAACCCATTTCCGCGATTCTGAGTAGTAAAAGAGCATACCTTAGTTTGTTTCCAAGTTAAAATGTTAGGTCTGATTTTAAGATAGGTTCGAGTTCAAGTTCACTTTATTTCTCCCAGGCTATTACAATAGCGTATGGGGTAACAGTTATTACATACAATAAACAGCGGAGGTATTTTGCATATAACAGTAGATTAAAATATATTTATTTTATGATAGCTGTGGGAGGCGTGTGCTCTGTGGAAGTAAATAACTAGACATTTGTTATGACAGTGGAAGCAGAATATATGCAGTTAATTATATAATGCGCTAATAATATCCATTGGGGCTTACATAACACTACTCATACGGTCATATTAACCATTGGAGCCGTAAGTTCCCAGAATCACAGTTTCAATGTAGCTGTACATGAAAACTGTTGAATATTTTGAAACAGACCCAACAGGAACCTCTTTCTGTTATAAACAGCAACAGTTCCCAGTCAGGCCTGCTTGAAAATATCCATCGGGATATAGTGAGGGATTTTAGTGGTGGCCTTTTGGGTTGGAAAGGTTAATATTCAGTATATTATACAGGGTATTAATGTTGCTGGAGCCATTTGCCTAGTTCAGTGAATAGGTGGGGTATTTTGTAGACTGTGACAAATTTGGGGGGCATGCCCCCACCACCAACCGCCCCCACCCTTTGAATCCGCCACTTGCGATAAATGAGCGAAAGGATCAGATTAACAAATGCGATCCAACGACCCGGTAGCATCGTTTTGAGTTTTATTACTTTTCCTGTATATGAGTAGCGTCACTTCTGAATACAGATTTGTATAAGAAAATATAATGCCTAATGCGAACACTCACCTCCCCAGCACCCACCACTTCACAATATCTCGGTAACAGAGCCAGCCATTCGGGCAGCAAATTATCAGGGCAGTCTTCTCTTGGTGTGCCAATGGACATCAAATAAGTGAATGTTTTGATACTGTTGACATAATCTATCCTTTAAAGGTTTAAACCCAATGCTATAATCATTATCCAGCAACTACACACACTAGACTCCACGATGCCTCCAGATTATAAGCCTACAAGTTGTCATTATGTAAAATCTCAAATGCTATTCTTGTGTTACTGACACTTCTAACTTTTCAATTTTATCTTTTGTCTCTGTATTCTGTCTTTTCTCTAATCTATCCTTATTGCTCCTATCCTGCTGATTTCTCATACTTTTCTAACCTCTGTCACCTTCATACTGATACTAGTGAAACTCATTGTGCTGTTCATGCATCCGTGTTGGTCCCAAAATGCAGCATATATATTTCGTCTTCTTTGTCGTACCCTATCGACCATGAGTAGTGATTTAGCTAGTTATCGTTCGGCAATTGGGCTGTTTGACCTTTGTTTTTTTCAAAGTCATCGATCAAGCTGGCTTCAACGCTCTTATCCATAATATGTTACATTGTTTCCGTGGTGTACTATTCAAATAATGTCAATTCTTATTTATTGGCAGAATATAGTGTCCATCTTACTAGCATTCTCCACATTCCTTCTTTTAGCTGGAATTGTAGAATCAAATCCAGGTCCTGCACCCAACAACGATGATCTTTCTATTGTACACTTAAATGTATGTTTGTAAAATTCATCTTGTTGAGGCCAACCTTTCCAATGTTATTATTATTGCCATTACTGAGAGCCATCTCACACCAACTATTAATAATAGCATTAAGCTTCCAGGCTTCCAGGAAGCTTATCGCAGAGACCGTCACCAGGCGTGGGTAGGTGTATGTGTTTACACTTCCGACAACACAGCGGCTACTCGTCGCACTGAGTACGAATGCGCTGACGTCGAAATGATATGGATAGAGGTCCGTGATCGGCCCGAGGTGCTCATATGCATTATTTATCGGCCACCTAATATAAATATTGATAAGTGGCAAGTCATATCAGAAAATATAGACCATGCACGAGATCTTAACGCAAACAAAACTCTAATCCTACTTGGGGACCTAAATGAAGATCTTTTTAACCCGACCAAACACCACCCACGTGATATAATCACTATAGTTGGGTTCCATCAGTTAATAAATGAAGTAACTAGGCATGTATCTAATACATTGCTTGATCCAAAAATAATAATAATAATAATAATAATAATAATAATAATAATAACAATAATAATAATAATTATTATAATAATAATTATAATAATAATAATAACAATAATAATAATAATAATAATAATAATAATAATAATAATAATAATAATAATAATAATAATAATAACAATAATAATAATAATAATTAATACTAATAGAAGAATACTAAAAGATAGCGCTGTACTGTCAACTTTCTGTAGTGATCACATCCCAGCTTATGAGGATCAGAGAAAACCCTTTTTAAGAAGTCAAGGAAAACAAACCAAGAGAATGACATAACCGAATTCGAGAAGCAGCGAAATCATATAAACATTCTAGTTAGAACGGCCAAACAAGAATTCAGAGATAAGATGGTCGAGAAAATAAAAAAATGGACGCACAGGCTCCAAAGAGTGCTTTTTATCTGACAGGAATTCAAACTTTCACGAAATACCACCCCTCACGCGTAAAGATGGCTCGTTCGCCTATGATTACCCTGAAAAGGCTAATCTCCTTAACACTTATTTTGCCAGTATTGCTCACACGCCCAACCGCCCGCTCTGCCATTACATACAGAAACGGTCCTAAATTCTATAACTCTAACAACCACTGATACTTTAGATGTACTATCCAACATGGAAACGTCCAAGGCAAATGGTCCTGACCTGATAAGTCCCAAACTACTCGTAGAGGATAAACCTGTTCTGGCCCCAATCTTGGCGCAATTTTTCAACCTTTCTCTTAGAAACTTTAATTTTCCAACTTCTTGGAAAGTGGAGAATGCAACGCCAATCTTCAAAAAGAGCGATAAGAGCTTATGTTCAAATTAACGACCAATATCGCTGCTGAGTTTTTTAAAGTAAAGTTATGGAAAGGACTGTTTTAAATACGTTTACAATTTTATTAGAGATGGTATAATACCTCACCAGCCTGGCTTCCTTCCTAGGCATTCGACCGTCAATCAGTTATTAGAAATTTATACCGATATTGTCGATGCCGTTGATAATCAAAAATAAGTACTGTTTTTATTGTTTCTGCCACCGCGGCATGCTGCATAAACCGGAACAATTTGGCATTACTGGAAAACTACTTGCATGGTTTGGAAGTTATCTAGAGAATCGTCACCAGCGTGTAGTCATTACTGGGAGCGAGCCTATGATGTGTTCGTTGTATTCTGGTGTGCCGCAATGCTCAGTTCTTGGCCCGCTACTGTTTCTGGTCTTTATAAACGACTTGCTCAGTGCTATCCTAAACAATATTAAGCTGTTTGCTGATGATACGTCCCTATATGTAATATCTGACGACCTAGAGACGCAGAGCGCTTCTATAGATAATGACATACAGGCAATAACCCAATGGGCGGACACCTGGCTGGTAAATTTAATGCCTTAAAACACTTGCTTGCTGGTCTCATTGCGCAATAACCTTACAGTATTTCTCATAAACTTTAAGATTTCGGAAAGATATCCATCCAATTACCATAAGCACCTCGGAATTACGTTTAATGGTAAAGGTCAGTGGCTTAATCACGTGGAAACACTACTATCCAAATCCCAGCTCAAACTTTCACTACTTAAGGGTCTTAAATATATACTAGACCGAAAATGTCTTGAAAAAATGTATAAGAGCTTCATCAGGCCAAGTTTGGAATACGTTGATGTTGGTTAATCTACCACCATACCTTATCACTAGACTTGAAAATATAAAAAAGAAGCGCTTAGAACAATAAACGGTTTAACCCGTAGTGCCCACACGGACGATCTATACATGGAAACGGGAATAGACACACTATCTCATAGACGGAAAACCCACAGATTAGTTATGCTCTACACAATTCTTAATGGAATGACATGCGAAACTTTGACTAACCGCCTTCTCTTGATATGCCAAGCCCAGAACCCATATAATATCCGGCACTCGAATCGTTTTACTCCCTACAGCTGTCGTACTGTGATCTACAATGGATCATTCTTCCCAGCAACAATCCGAACCACCTTCCTGCGCCTGTCACAGCGTCTACTACCTTTCAAGAATTTAAGAGTACACTAAATGGAATTCAGATCTTAAGACAACCCCGACCCTGGTATTATGCTGAGTCCAGATAAGCCAATATTAAGTCGGCTTCGCAATGGATGCAGTAGTCGTAATAGGCATATGTTTGATAATCATCTGACGCACTCCACAAGTGGTTCTTGTGGACATCTTGTTGAACATTATATCTTCTATTGTCCTCTTTTTATGAATGCATTAGTGACTAATGATACTCCTCATACACTAACGTTAAGACATATCTTGTATGGCGACACTAATTTCAGTATATAAAGAAATTATCTGTCAATATCTTGTCGATACTGACCGTTTTTAGCAACATCCCGCTTACTTATCCAAATTTGAAGCAAACTGTATTCGAACTCGTGTTATATAACTGGTGAAATAGATAAAACATAATATAAGACATTGAGCCAACAATGTACATATGTGGATGCATTCAGTGCGGTGCAGATCAGGGACGACTTAGCGCATTTCCAGGGCAAAATTAACCTACTGTTGAATATTTTGGACGCGGCTGAATTGGAGGACATTGCTACCTAGGGCAGTGATGGCGTCCAGTCCAATTGACTGTTTATGAGCTGTACTATACTTAAATTGTACCGCATGTGAGTACACAGCACTCGGAGTTCTCCCCCTCTCTCTCTCTCTCTCTCTCTCTCTCTCTCTCTCTCTCTCTCTCTCTCTCTCTCTCTCTCTCTCTCTCTCTCTCTCTCACACACACACACACCATTTCTCCCCCCACAGCACTCGCTCGCTCGCTCGCTCTCTCTCCCCCCCCTCTCTCTCTCTCTCTCTCTCTCTCGACAAATTTATTACTATATTAGTAATGTTAATGCTATAGTGTGCATCTGCCACTTGTTATTATACTCCGTGTATTATATGTGTATATTATGTGCGAGACGTGGGCATAAGACGTAAGTTTTATCAGTGTTCTAGAATCTTACCATGTTTGAAGAGGATCGGAGGAAAACTCTATGAGAAAACTCTGTTCAAATATTGCTTCCATAGGTTTATTATGGGAATATGTAGAACGGAAAAGCTGACTTTCTCGAAAATTGTTAGATGGATCAACTTTGATACCAAATCAAGTAAATATAAGACCTAGAAGTTTCCAAAATTCCACGTCTATCGGAGCCAAATAAATTTCGGCGGCAATTTTGAAAAAAAATTTCAAACCTAATTTCTTTTTCACCGTTTGTCATCCTGAGCTCATATCTGCAAAAAACCAAAAACTGTTATTTCTGGCCCCCAAATCCGAAACTGGCGGTCATTTGAAAAAAACCCAAACAGTGTTTTCAGCATTTTTCATCCTGCGTTTATTTCTGCAAAAAACGAAAACTGGTATTTTTTTTTACCAACATTTTCACATGGCGGCCACTTTGAAAGAAAAGTTTTCAAAAAGGTCCTCCATTATTAACATTGGGATATTTTCCATTCATTGGGGGCGGTTGGGGTGTCAAAGGTCTGCCGGCCATTTTGAAAAAACCCATTTTAAACAGATCTTCAGTGGTAACATCCTCGTCAAGCATGGTAGAGATCCGATCTAAACTATAGGTAGCAATTTCTAGATCAATACTGATGATTGTCAAGTATGGTAGAGATCCGATCTAAACTCTAGGTAACATATTAAAGACCAATACTGATGATTCCCATTCATTTCCTATGCGACGGAAAAGTGGTTAGCTCGAAACCCCTTAGGCGAATCCGAAAAAAGCACAAGCACACGATTCCAGACTGGGAAGCAGAAGCTGACCACGTTTGGAGTTGATTGGATAAGAACTGTAGGAGGAGGTGCGGTGCAACGTTTTGAAGACGAATAAAAAGAAAGAAAGAAAGAAAGAAAGAAAGATCCTGAGTGATTGGAATAATCTGCGATTGCATTGAAGATTAATTATTTATTAACGTATGCAACCGCCATTATATATGTATGTTTCGTTCATATATGTTTCGTGCACTTCTGACGAATTTACCGAATAAACTTGAAATTGAAATTGAAATTGAAATTATTAATGCGTGCGTGCGTGAGTACGTACGGTGAAAATCCAAAACGCCCAATAAAGTTTTAAATGTGACAAATGCGGAAAGGTGGCGTCTGCAATCTGTGTTCTAGCTATATCATATGTCGATGTCACTGCTGTGGACATTCAAATCCGGGATAATAGATAATAGTTTCGCCCACGGTGTCTTCCATCAATGAGGTTGGTAGGTTGAATTACAGAGGCGAGACTAATACTAACAGAGACCTTTATGATCAATAATCTAGATCGCCATTCATTTTCTAGGCTTACTTCACTAATTTTTGTTTAGTTACTGGGCTGGGCTACTTTTGAAGTGACCTTGACCAGTATATAGCTATTCCTAAATCGTCCAGTAACACACTATAAAAGTCTTGTAATATTGCGTATTTAGGATATCGGTTACTTTCTGTAAATTTCCCTAGATTTAAAATAGTTAAACTTTCCTAAGTGACCATTTGTCTTGAAAATTCTTGTTTTTTAACCTTTTCACCTACGAATTTGTTTTAAAAATTATATTTTCTCATAGGAAATGCTCATTTGCGGAAAAAGACAAAACTATTTTTGAAGATTTACAACTGGAATCACTGGCTCGGATATCGAGCCAGTCATTCCAGTGGTAAATTTTAAAAAATAGTCTTCTCTTGGTCTGCAAATTGACATTTCTCAAGACAACTGCTGAAGCCATTTTTTGGCCGATACGAGTATTAAAAGTTAAGCCATGTGACCGGCTGTTTATGTGGCATAAATCATAACTGTTTTCCAAAAACAATTCCCATTTTGGCCACTGGCTGTATTTATTTAACATTTGGGCATAATTTCTTGTACGTTGTCTGCGATATATTTGACTGTATACGTATATTTAATTTATATTTCTGTGATAATTTATGAAGATTCCTGGTGTCATGCAGATTCCTAGCAAAGATAGGCTATCAGTTGCTGAGTAACAAATGAACAAATGAACAAGGGACAG
The DNA here is from genome assembly GCA_034401795.1 of Chaetoderma sp. LZ-2023a. Lineage (NCBI taxonomy): Eukaryota > Metazoa > Mollusca > Caudofoveata > Chaetodermatida > Chaetodermatidae > Chaetoderma > Chaetoderma sp. LZ-2023a. Next base: position 55,111,864 of record CM067363.1, on the reverse strand, counting down.
GTAAATATATATATTTATATTGTATTAACTTCTTTTGCGTTCACTTACCTATTTGTTTTTTCCAAAATGGCCCCCATACCTTTGACACCCCCAGCCACCACAATGAATGAAAAATATCCCCATGTTAATAATGGAGGACCTGCAGTGTCTTGAGAAATGTCAATTTCCAGGCCGAGAGAATGCTATTTCTGAATATTTAGCACTGGAATGAGTGCCTTAGTTACCGAGTCAGTAAAATTTAAAAGGAATAGTCTTCACATGGCCTACAAACGGCCTACAAACGATTTTCAGCCAAGTTGTTATCAAATTTTTATCTAGTGACAATTGTATTATCAGCTTATTATATTGACAACAATTTGACGGACGGTTGTCGCTGCTATAGGCAGCGACAGTTTTCAGTAAACTTGTTATAAATATATTTGTTGTCACTTGCACCATAGGAAATATACAACAAGTATTGTACTATGCTATGCTTACTATGCACTCACTGTGGAAGCTAACAGAAGAATGACTAGCATTAGCATTGCGAGAATGCTTTTACACCAACAATTACTCACCGGTGAAGACAAGAGAACCTAAAGTAATGGCGCCTGCAAATAGCTGTCTAAAATGGTGCTTATGCTACTAGTTAGTTAAAGTGTCCATAAAGTAACAAATAGTCCTAAATTTAACTAGAATATGTATATTTTATGAATAGATGAGAACTTTAATGGGGGATAACGCCGCCCTTCAGTGAGAACACGACCTTAATCCCACGTAATCGACGGTTTATCTTCAGATATATCGTTATTGCTGCACTAAGTGAACGCAACTTATTCCCTCAAAATTTGCCCGTTAGCTTTACTGCCAGCATTTTCTCTCACCGTCCGCCAGGTAGCGCTACGGCGCAGTCCATGGTTACCTTCCAGCAGTGTGAATGCAAATAAATATATTGCCTTTATATTAACCTACTAGTACACGAAATATTTAAACATGATTAGGCAATGAGAAAGAGACCTTAGGCCGTGTTCTCACAGGAGAGTTAATCGGGTATAACGTCATACAATATGCCGTTACTCCGAAATAAGTATCTTTTTCTAGAACACGGCCTAAAGCCGCGTCTCGCAAGAGACTTAACCGACGTAGCGCAATACTGAGGTATGGCGTTATTCCCGATTAACTCTCCGGTGAGAACACAGCTTTAGATTGACTGCACTACATTCAGGGATCTCGTTTCAAGAGTTTTTCGTACACATCAATCAAACTTGGTGTACGTATGTATTGTATGCTTCAGGTATGGAGCGTCAGAAAGATAGGTCAGTGGGGCATCATAGTGACCTACCTTTGTCGGTTTCTGTCGACCTTGTTTAGGTATATTTCGAATTTAAAGCCTCGTTTTATCAATGCGTAAACTGTTAACCTGTTAGAATTGGTAATATCATTTCTCCAGTTGTCTATAAATGTGTTATCTACAAATTGTTTAATTTGTCTAACAAGTTATTTTTTATTTATATAATCTAATGTTAAAAACCTTATCGTGCCCGGTCCGGTGTTTTGATATTATCGATCCATTTGCTATTTCTATTAAATCTGTTTATATAGCCCAAGGGGCAAAGGTAGAGATATGATGGCAGCCTGCAGAAATGTCATGACAGTCTGCTAGAACCTGAATTTACTAGGCTGACCCAATATCGAATCATATTACATTGAACGCTAATTTTCATATATTCAGTCCGACGGATGTTATGAATTGGGTATTCAATAGAATGTGTAATACATTTTTAATTTATCAAAGACACACCATTCGTACACGTTTCTATGTTCGTGACTGGGGCTGTACGTCATTTTCCAAATGTTCAAAGAATTTTTCCTATTCCACAAATTATGTTTGAAAAAAATTGGTTTCTAGGTTTGAAATGGTTGGGTTTTTAATTTCATGGTAATCCATTATCTCTTTAGTGCCATGCATATTTAATTGCGATTCGCAACTAGTAAATGTCAGTCTGTCTATCTCTCTGTCTACATGGCTGTTGATCTGTCTGTCGATCTGTCAAATTGTTGACATATTTGTTCAAGCCACCTAAGTGGCACCTATGGTACCTACGTACGGTGCGTGTTTAGAGAACATAATTATATTTGAATTTCAAAGATACATTTGTTAGTGAACGCCATACGTGAAAAATGATCAAGATGCTGCTGCTGACGACGGCCTCGACGACAACGACGATGACGTCAATGACGACGATGACGACGACGACGGCGGTGTTGGTAAAATAATACTGATAAAAATTATAATTGATGTATTAATAATTATAAATAATTCTAATTGGCTGAGAGAGTTATGACGTCACCTCATTTACATTTTAGGCCACGCCAATATGCTCATATATGGTCATGGTGTGTGGTCTATTTTTATCGATTCTTTAATAGGGACATGCCCCATAACCATATATTTGTATGTGGGCGTGGCCTAATATGCAAATGATATGAGGTCATAACTCTGCCAGCCAATCAGAACAACGGCCCATCCCTTCGTAACATTTTGGTGATATAGAGCTTTGATCTGTGCCGAAGATTGACAGGTGTAATGAGCCGTGAATATGTTGGGGGCGTGGGATCATTTGCACATTAGTGACGTCATGATTATCGCCCAATCAGCGCAGCTGCTTATACGGTCTCCATTGTTTGAGGCGTTGATATATTGATCTTCGGTAATACTGATTGACGGATCTAAGCGAAAATATTAGGTGTATGAAGAGGGTTAAGGGGTGGGGTCTGTAGTGCTATTTGAACGGTTTGATCCGTGAGACTGTTAGGAGACCTAGGACTAAATAAGATATTGATAATGTCATAACTCGCTGCCAATCGGGACAGCCGCTTATAGGGTCGCCATAGGGAGAACAATGAGGCATGCACATGCTTAGGGGTCTGGGTGTCACAATCTCTATATAGTTATAACACATTCAATGACTACTACTACTACTACTACTACTACTACTACTACTACTACTACTACTACTACTACTACTACTACTACTACTACTACTACTACTACTACTACTATTACTATTACTATTACTACTTTTTTTTTTTTTTTTTTGAAAAACCGACGCTGACGCAGTCGGACAAACTTCACGGAGGAACTCCTTTAAAAAGGCTTGCAAACCCCCAGAAAAAAAACCTGGTGAACTAGTAATCTTGATTAATATTACACCAAAACAATGATAAATAATGAGCATTAATAGAATCTATAAATACATATGGCTTAAAAAGTATAGATACAAAACAATATGCTGATAAAACTCCGATAGCAAAACAAAACTTAACGAAGGCATTACTATTCAACCCAGGTGTAGTAGTAGACCCGTGTGGCGAGTGCAACTATCCAACAAATGAAAAGTGCCTCGTCAATCTATGACAGATAAGTCAATCATTGACGCCAGTGGGCTGATTCTCTAAAGATCAGCGGGCGTAGTAGCATTTGGCTAGTATAATACATATAGTCGGCAGAAAAATTCCAGAAAAATTGATGGCCCTCTTGTTTACATTTTCAATTTACTTTATTATAAGGTTTTGTAAATTACCATTCAATCCATGTGTGGTAGTAGACCCGTGTGGCGAGTGCAACTATTCAACAAATGAAAAGTGACTCGTCAATCAATGACAAATAAGTCAATCATTGACGCCAGTGGGCTGAGTCTTAAAGATCAGCGGGCGTAGTAGCATTCGGGTAGCATAACATATATAGTCAGCAGGAAAATTACAGAAAAATAGATGGAAATAGATGGCGCTCTTGTTTCCATTTTTGATTTACTTTGTTGTAAGGTTTTGTAAATTACCCGGGAACAAATAACCCTATAAAACTCTGTGCAAATTCCTAAAATTACCTGGGACAATTTTATAATTCAATGGCAAATTACTTTATCGATTGATTATTAAATTACCCCAGTCTGTTTATTTCTTAACATGAATTATTAAACATAACAATATCAAAGTGCAGACTAAAATGAATTACATGACACAGATCAATTAAAAGACACAGATAAATCAGCTGTAGTAATTAAATGATTTAAGCTAGTGCAGGCTCATTTATTTTTACAGCTCCCAACTCCATTGAAACTATGTTTGTTTTGCACCATATGTCCTTGAATACTTTTTCTTTACCATGCTGCTTTAATCTAAAATATTCGCAAGGAATATGATTCAGCAGCAATGAACGAAATATTGCCTTTATTGCTCTATTGTGATTGCCCATGGATGGATTTTTCGTCTGTGCACACCGATGTTTCCAAATGGCCCACACACCTATGGTTAGTATTGTTATTAAAATAGTCCTTTCAGACTTTATGATATTTACACCGCTTGATCCAAACTCTCTAAACAAGACTACATGCGTGTCTAGAACAATGGGCTTCGCTCCAAATTTTGCCAAGATTTGGCTGATATAGTCCCAAAATTGTGATGATATTGGACATTCCGCAAATAAATGCTCGATTGTTTCCTCGTCTGTTTGACATAAGTAACACCTATCAGAAGTCGTAATATTACACTTGTATGTCAAGTGTCCCACCCATAGCCGTCGATGTAGTAATCGCCACAATAAATCACGAGCCATATTTGGTATGGATGGAGAATGTAAGATTTTCCATACATTTTTCCAACTGGATGGTTTATAGCTTGAGTCATCCCATCTCCTAATTGCTATGGGAGGTGTTACTTGTTTTCGTCTCATAATATGGTACCATTCCTTGGATCTCATCTTGTATTTTAACATCTCATCATCAAGAACTAATGCGGGTTGTGGAGTCAAACTATTATTATTTACATTTGGTAGACGAAACCATTCAATTGGTACAGCATGTTTTATTTTATTTAGCAACCGCTGGACATCTATATGCCTCATATGTGTTTTTCTAGCTACGTCTTGCATTGAAATCCATCTACGTGTTTGAGGGTGTATCATATCCGATAAATGTTGAATGCCATATTTTGCAAAGGACGGTAGATAAAGTACTGCATTGTTATAACATATATTACTATTGCCCCACAATTGCTGTTCTAGTACTTCCTTCCAGCACGTAGGTGGAGGCATGTATCTGTCAAATATTTCTAACTCCTTAACTTGATCTTTAAACACATCTGGTATCATTTGGCTATTCGGAGGTGGCTTCTTTGAGGTAAAAACATGCTCCGCCAGAAATGGTTCTACAATTCTCTCCATGAGAGCTCGTGAAACACATGCCCACGTCTCATCTGATGTAATAAGATCATCCAAAAATTTTAACCTTAAAGAAACACATTTCACTTTAATATCAATTAAATCAAGTCCTCCTTCTAACTTAGCATTATTGAGAACACGATGGGAAACTAAATGATTCTTTTCTTCCCATATGAATGACAATATCAACTCATTAACCTCCTTTTCTACATGTTTTGGCATGTGTACAACAGATGCTGTATACCATAGCCCAGATAATGCCAAGTTGTTGACAACAAACACTCTACCAAAGATTGAAAGACGACGACGCTTCCAATTTGCTAATATTCTCTTAAGCTTAGATACTCGTTCATTCCAATTTTGTATTGTATTCGGTTTCCTGCCAAAATAGATGCCTAAAATCTTAATGGTATCATTAGACCAATTGATTTCAAGTGGCTGGTCATTCCGCTCTTTCCATGGCCCCAGAAATAATCCTTTGGATTTTCCTTTATTGATTTTCAAACCAGATGCATTTTGGAACTTTTCTAGTACGTGGTTTAAAATTGCAAAATCATTGTTTGAACTGGTAAACACAGTTGTGTCATCAGCATATTGTGACAGCTTAAGTGGTCTTTCTATGCCACGAATACATATGCCTTGAAAGTTATTATTTTGCCTCAATGCTATGCCAAGTGATTCCATCACAATAACAAATAATAATGGCGATAGGGAACACCCCTGTCTAACCCCACGTTCTAAGACAATTTCTCTGGATAATTGATTGTTCACTAAATAGCTACTCTTGATATCCGTATATAAAATCTTTACCCATTTAATAAAGTTTGAGCCTAACCCAAACGATTGCAAAGAATTAAAAAGAAAATCCCATTCCACACGGTCAAATGCCTTTTCATTGTCCAAGGCAATCACAGCTGAAGGGATGCTATCCTTCTCAACCAATTGTATAAGGTCTCTTATTACCATGGTATTGGTTAGAATTGTCCTCCTGGGTACAGCACATGTCTGCTCTGTTCCAATGATTTCTCCTAAAACACTACCTAGTTTCAATGTTAGTGCTCTGGATATTATTTTGTAGTCTACACATAGTAGAGAAATTGGTCTGTAGTTCTGAATTAGACGTCTGTCATTTCCTTTATATATTAGCCTTACGTATGCCCTAGCCATAGTTGGTGGTAAATGGCCTTTCTCAAAAATTTCAGTGCCTAATTCTTCCATTATTGGACCTACAAGGTGCCAAAACGTTTGGTAAAATTCAACTGGAAGGCCATCACACCCCGGTGATTTTTCTAGTTTCATACCTTTAAGGGATTTAGTTAAATCTTCTAGTGTTAAGGGTTGATCACAAAATTCACTGCCTGTGTCTGACACCTTTTTGTCTATATTTGCTAACAAATCCAATTTTGCATCTTCATCAATTCCCCCTGACTTGTACAATGACTCATAGTAATTGCATACAATAGTACTCATTTCATTGTTGGTAAAGACGGTTGAACCATCCGGCATGTTTAATGAGCACATCACCTTATCTATTGCCCGTGCTTTTTCTAATGCGCAAAAATATCGGGTTGGCTTTTCCCCTTCTGCATGCATCTGGGCTCTTGCTCTAATTTTTGCACCCTCAAACTCATATTGTTCTATATCTCTTATTTTACTTTTAATTTTAACCAGTAATTCATAATAATTCTCTTCACCATTATTTACTTTAGCATTAATTTTCATCAGTGATCGATGAAGTGTTTTCTTGCGTTTGCGTATTTCCTGTGCTTTTCTAATAGCATACTTTCGGGAAACATACTTTAAATCCAGTTTAACATCCTCCCACCATTGCAATGTGCTCTTATATGATGCTTTCCTATTAATCCAATGTTGCCAACAACTCTCTATATTATTCTTATAAAATTCTTCTCCCAACAGTGTTGTGTTTAATTTCCAAAACCCGACCCCTTTTGTTACCCAGTCAGCATTGGCAAAGGTTACACAAACCATGTTATGATCGGAGAATGCAACTGGCTTAATATTAACATCTCTCCAGTACCCTGTTAACAAACTATTCACATAAATTCTGTCGATCCTTGAACCAACTTTACCATCTACCGAAAAACATGTAAGATCTTTACCATGAGGTTTTGATATTCTATAGGTGTCCACTAAATTTTCATTATCACATATT
>CM067363.1:55041994-55099494 GCA_034401795.1 Chaetoderma sp. LZ-2023a | reverse complement strand
GGATAAACTGGAAAAGTCAATTAGCTATACAAGTTTATTCATTGGACATAGCAATGAGACTAAGGGCGTGTTCTCACTTGAGAGTTAATCGGGAATAACGTCATACCTCAGTACTGCGCTACGCCGGTTAAGTCTCCAGTGAGAGCACGGCTTAAGGCTGCATCACTGGCAAAAATTCTGCCTGAAACATTGACAAATCGTGCATCATATTTAAGTAGGAGCATAACTGTCATAGAACATTATTGAATACAATTATAATAAAAAAATCAATGAGTTATCTAATGTACACACTCATTGGAGAGTGTAATTTAACTGCATTTACGTTGGGATATGCTTTTCAAGGGAATATTCCGCAACTTACGATTCAGCGATGTTGCTTACATGTCATGTTGCTTACATGTCATGTTGCTTACATGTCATGTTGTTTACATGTCATGTTGCTTACATGTCATGTCGCGTACATGTCATGTCGCTTACATGTCATGTCGCTTACATGTCATGTCGCTTACACGTCATGTTGCTTACATGTCATGTTGCTTACATGTCATGTTGCTTACGAACTACACTCGCATGTTGCAGCCATTGCAACATAGACTTTGAGATTTAGTCTAGTTATCGTCCATGACATCCGTGTGTGAGGTTTTTGATTCGATTATAAAACGATTTCATATGATTATTTATTGATTATTTCACTTCAAATTTATTTTGTTTACCTCACCAAGATAGTTATTAAATATTATCAGCAGTATGCTGTAGAAATATGGACAGTTTCTTACGTGTATTTTCACAAACATGCTGCTGATGTCTAATTCAATTTCATGTAGCACACACTCTTATGTAGGCAAGATGTATGTAGGCAACGACACTAATTTCAGTTCACTTTCATTTTATATGAAGATATATATTGAATTCATCTGGGATTTCAGAGAGGATGGGAATACTGTAAGTTGCCTATACAGTATGGTAATGTGTTCTGATTCATTTTATTTAATGAGATATCAAATACTACTATGCAAATATAGTATGTAAGCAAGGATTTTTTTAGCCAAACCCTAATTTGTATGAATGTTTAGTAAATGTATGGTAATACAATGGACCGTTCCAGTTTTTGTTTAGCCCCGCTCACCTCTAGCTAAGCTCCACCCATACCTCGCTCGCGTTGGGTTCGACCGATCCCTGAACTCCCTGAATATCAATTTCCAGGAACACTATACAGATAAGTTGTTAAATATTTTAAAGTTAATTTGACTGGTTTCTGTTGCTGCCTATGGCAACAACATCGCCCAGTAAAATTAATTTCAAAATATTCAACAGAATATTTAGTAAATAGTAAAGCCATACAATTCGTAACAACGCATAGTCCGTCTTCAATTATGGGTTCCTGACGTACTTATCTACGTAATTCATGAAGTCATAATGCCGTCATTGATTGGGATGTCATTCTACATGTCACGTAGTTGATTATGACGTCATATGGTAGATGAATAGAGTGGAAAGGTCCATTAATACTACAGGCTATGACCTTTGCTCAGGAGAACAGCAAACACGGAGTACAGTTTCAATGACCTCCCTAGTAAATAAATAATTCTGGGGAGCCTATCTGCTATTATTTGAAGCACGTATACCCACGTTAGTGTCACTAAGGCCCGACTTGTTGATACCACCTTATGTAGGACGCAAACTATTCTACTTTTTTCCGGCATGTGCTCAACCACTACACGAGGTGTAGCGATGACATTCATCCATCGCATATGATCCAAGCACTGACAGCATGTATTAACACTATACATGGCTTTCCCAACCTTCTCCATATATGCCTTATTATGACCTATTTGGATGTAGATACAATGGATAAATTAATCTTAGCTATGGTGCAGCAATCACTATCTAAGCTCCGCCCACACTTTGTCCATTTTGGAACCTGAACTCCGTGAATCTCAATTATCAGAAAACTATACAGGTAAGCTGTTGCAATTTTCCAATTTAACTGGGTGCTGTTGATGCCTATGGCAGTAACAACACCTAGACAAATTGGTCTCAAAGTATTCAACTGCCGGACCTTTAAATGACCCTGATGTGCTTAGCCACATCATTCATTACGTGTTTGATTGTGCTTGAGTGACATATTTTAGCAGCCCTGCCTAAGACTGTACTTGTGGGAAAATAACGGGAAAGTGTTAGCATGCTAGGGAAACAAGATCAGGATAGCTACGGCATCACCATCAACTACTCTGGCATTCTGAGTTTGCAGCATTTTAATTTCACTTTTGACAACTAAAACGTCTATAAAACCTTCATTTTTGGATGCTCCCCTCCACACATAAATATTTATTTCGAAAAAAAGTTTAGTCCCATGAAATCGGCGGTATATTTTCTTATTGCTATTGCTTCCCTATGTGAACACAACCTATTCCATCAAAATGTGCCCGATAGCGTTGCTTTCAACATTTTCTATCATTGTCTGCCAGGTAGCGCTACGGTCATCATTTTATCTGGCTCTCCACCAGTTAGCACCATCGTGCAATCCGGGACTATCTTCCAGCAGTGAGATGTACCGGCTATATATTAAACTACATAGTACACGAAATAGTCAAATAGGATTAAGCAATGAGAAATGAGGCCTTAGGCGGTGTTCTAACTAGAGAGTTAATCAGGAATAACACCACGCGTAAGTATGGAGTTATTCCTGATCACGTGTCTAGTGAGAACACCGCCTAAGGCCTCTTTCTCATTGCTTACTAGTACAGCCGCCATCTTTGATTTCAAAATGTCCGCCATTGAAATCGACTATCTACCATGTTTCGACTTCTAAGCAACACATATTCATGATCTTGGTTCATATATACACATTATCAGGGTCAAGGAACTCATTTATGTAAGTACATACACTGTCAGGTAACAGCCTTGGGAACCATATTGGAATCCAATTGGGCCGCTATGCGAAAATCCGGATTCCTTAATATCTCATCTCCTATATGTCATAGAGACATAATGTTGGTGTCTAGACACACATTTTCAGGGTCAATGAATCTATTTCTGTAATTACAGATTAGATGGTGGCCATATTCGAATCCAAGAGAGCTATTATGCAACAATTAAAGAGACATTAACGACCTCCATTATATGATGCTGGATCTGACTGATACATATATGGATTTTAATACCTTTCTGTTCTGTCCAGTAGGGTTTCCCTTCTGAGTCAGTAGCAGACCAACCCCAGTCCCATGGACTAGAAAGCATTGGAAATGACATAAGCACTTGAGACCAAACATGACCTGCCTAGTATACAGCCCTTTTGATATGCTGAACGAAAACAGATTTGCTTGGTGGAACATGTTCAATGGTCCGGGATCCTTGTGCAAACAATATCTTCCTTTCCTCGTTAACTTTCTTCACTGCACAAGTCCTTAAATGATAAGCCGTTCTAGTTCATCCATAGTTTGCGTGTCGATTTCTTCTGGTTGAGATGAAAGGGCGAGAAATGTGTTTATCACAGCTGGACATGCATCGCAAGCACAGCTTTTCCCACAACCAAGGAAGATAGAGACTGTGTCACATCCACTTATAGTGTGGAAGAACAATAACGGATTGACTTTTATGCTCATCTTCTTTGAAATGTCATGAACTGCAATGTGACGAATATGAGCACATACTCCAAAGCTGACCCATAGTTAATCAGTTTCAAGAGCATTAAAATGTCCAATGGCCAAAACAACAACATCTGTATCCGCTGTTAGGATAGCCACTTTACGGAGTCCTTGTTTTGCACAATGCTACAAGAGCAGCAGTCACAACATTCTTATCATGTGTGCCAATGACTAGCTTTCCATGTGCGTTATATGTATGCACACAGTCTGTCAAAGAATGAAACAGTTCACCCTTGTTCTGTTTACGTCGAAGAAAACTCTCCCAGTTTCCTGGTAACGGGGCCTCTTGGAGTAATCGTTAAAGGTCCAGCAGCCCGCTGGCTTGAGCATGTGGACCACTGCGGTACCGTCCGGCAATGTAGTTTCAACACTAAAGGTATCCTGTGATAATGTACAGAAACCACTAAGGCACTCTAGTAGATCTGATTTTGGACCGTGTCGTAATCTGCCCATACCAGAAGTGGATTAAGGGCACGATTGATTCTCACGTTCAAAAACCTATCCAGGTCTCATTCTCTGGCCTGGCATACAATGTGTAGCCTCGCAAAGAGGGCACAGTTCATCTTTGCTGAGACACATTGTTCCTTGTTCTTTGTCTGTTGCTTTGCATGAGGCTTACTATAGAGTGGCACATTGTTCTTTGATGCAATGCCACTGAGGGCTAGGTTTGATAAACTTGCTAGACGTTCTTGCATGAATGTACTATATTGCTGTTTTGCGATATCTTCGGCAGTATAGATCGTTTGCACAACATCGTTGTTCATAATGATTTTTGTAGCTAATGTCAGCAAGTCACCACTATCCTCCATGAGTGGGTTCCCCACATCCGCAATCGTTGATAGGAAAGACGACACGACACGCCTCTGGCAAATATCTTCTGAATTGCAGGGCATTGTTCATGGTGTTTATTTAAGAGAAAACATGGCAAGATTTCTGCACGACAAAATGGCCATCCATAATTTCTCTGTGAACTTCAGGATAATCTGTGTTTAGATTGATCATATCACGTAGATACACAATAAGCCATATGCAATAATTCGTGTGATCTAGAGCAAACAACAAAGGGGGCCATCTGCATGAAGACCTGGACATATAATCCGATGTTTTTCTCCTGAATGAATCGCACAATGTGGAGTAATATCAGTTCTAACGTCAGAGTCATTTCCCAGAGCCTTAAACTGTGGTTGATCAGTACACTGTTTGACACACCATTCGTCACACGATTGCGAATTATTATGTTGTTCAGCTGGTGTTTCGTCTATGTACTGCGGCACCGTCCAATAATGTAGCTTCAGCACTAGGGGCATCATTTTGATGTTGTACAGAAACCACTAAGACACTCCGGTAGATCTGGCTTTGGGCCGTGCCATTATCTGCCCATATCAGGAATGCATGGAGGGCACGATTAATTCTCATGTTCAAAGAAACTGAACAAACTTTGGAAGCTTTATTTACTTATTTCTGGCAATTAAATGGCAGGTTAGGGTTAGAATAGTTGCAACACAAATAACGATTACCATCATGGCTATGGTGTCAGTAATTCAGACAGTTTTCTTGTGTTAATTATTTTGTCTCTATAAAACTGTCATGTGAACTACATAATTTCCCTGGATTAAACACTTGGTCTCAAAATCCCAGAGTGACATCATGTAACACTTGAAAAATATGGGCATAGACACCAAAATCACGTCCCTATGGCATATAGAAGTTGAGATATCAAGGAATCCAGATTTCCATGTGGTGGCCATCAAGATTTCAATATGGCCGCAAAGGCTGTTACCTGAGAGTATCAGTAATTACATAAATGCGTTCCTTGACCCTGAACGTGTGGGTATATTAACCAAAATCATGAATTTATTTTGCTTAGAGGCCGAGATACGGTAGATAGTAGAGCTCAATGGCGGCAATTTGGAAATCCAAGATGGCGGCCGTTACCATTGTGATGGCGATAGGTACTAAGCTTTAAATGAACCAGCATACCATGTACTACTTATGTGCACAGTTTCATACTTTTGTCAATAAGTGCACAATTCACGTACTATAATCCGATTTAACTATTTCGTGTAGTATGTAGGTTAATATATAGCCGTTATATCTGTTTGCATTCACACTGGTGGAAGATAATCCTGGACTACACAATAGCGCTTCCTGGTGCATAGCGGAAAAAATGCTAAGGGTAACGCTACCTTGCAAATTTTGAGGGAATAGGTTGCGTTCATATAGGGAAGCAATGGCGATATATCGGAAGATAAACCGCCGATTTTGTGGGATTAAATTTCGAAATAGCTGACGTATTTATTCAGGTACACGAGCCAGTTCAATGAGAACGCTTGCCGATATACCTGGTATTTACCGAAATAGTGACTGTATGAGAACACTGCCTATAAGACGCTTATAATCAGTTGAGGTGTGTTTGCACCTTCTATTGTCTCTCATGTAATCCCGCTGAGAGTCTGCGTTTACCCGTTGTTCCAGACGTACATGTCGAATATCAGGTTGCCCAGCACCCTGGTTGGCAATTCCTGCGTAGCCTTTCCCAGTTAGTGACGATATTTGAGAACCATTTGAGAGCAGCTCACCACAAAGTAAGCAAGCGTCCATAGCCTACTTATTACACCTAAGAAACAGAATTGTCATGCGATTCCGACAAAAATGCGTGAACGAATGAAAATATCAAAATATCAAGCTGATATTGCTAATGTTTGAGATTGTAGATGCAGATGTGTGTCATGTTAGGTTGTTAATTTATTTTCAATATATATTTCTAAAATCACCCTAGGCCCTATATTATCTCAAAATTCAATTTCTTCCACAACTAGGATATTTCCGGATTTTTAATATATCATTTCTGAGATCCAAAAGCACCAAGTTAAAGTGGTTTCATTTCTTTTAAAATTCGTCTTCCGTTAGACATATTTTTGCTTTAGACTGACTGGCACTAATAGACAGACAAAAGATGGTTACAGAGGAGCCTGTGGCTGAGTCACTGACCGTTTGGTGATAGCGAGGCAAAGTGCAGTAGCTGCTGATTTAAATGGAGGAATCCAGTTTTAGTTATATCCCTTCCATCTCTATCTACACTCCACCCACGCTTTTCGTGTATTGGGATCGAGCAACCCTTTTACTCTCTGAATCTCAATTTTCAGCTGACTATGCAAGTAAGCTGTTGCATATTTTGAAACTAATTTGACTGCGTGATGTTGCTGTCTATGGCAGCATGATGACGATACGATGACGTCAGTGATTAATGAATATGCATATTATGATGACGATGATGACGGCAGTGATTAATGAATATGCATATTATGATGACGATACGATGCCGTCAGTGGTTAATGAAAAAACATATTATGATGACGATACGATGACGTCAGTGATTAATGAATATGCATATTATGATGACCATACGATGGCGACAGTGATTATTGAATATGCATATTATGATGACGATACGATGACGACGGTGATTAATAAATATGCATATTATGATGACGATACGATGACGACAGTAATTAATGAATATGCATATTATGTTGACGATACGATGACGACAGTGATTAATGAATATATATATCTGAGATGATGACGTCTCAACAAGGTCAAACAAAAGTCGCAAGGTCAGCTTTGCATGCATAAAGGTAAACTGAATATATACCTAGCTAATTCACAATCAAATATTCGCAACAGAAGACGATTTTTGAAATGCTACAACTGATATGACTGACTCATGAAATTGACACTGACTAATAAAAAAATCTGAATTTCTTGACCATTACGCCCATAATCGAGAGAGGAATGGAGAAAGCGAAAAATTATACTGCCACTAACGCGCGGGTCCGGCAACATTGCTGCACGCTGCATGGCGGGAAACATAGCCTTCCATTCTTTTCGAAAACTGGATCGGCGGATTAAGGATCACTCTGACCATAGAAATACACGTGGAAGACACAACCTGTGCATCATCGATGCTGCACAACTGTAACAGCTGGACAGCTCCAAAAGCACTTCTAGATAAGTTTTATTCCTGCCACGGCAGACACCTTCGTAATATCACCATACATCGTTAACCATACAGCATAATCGTGAATGACATCCTATGCGCCATGTGCAATACGGCCCTCCTGTCAGTGTAAGTGGCACAGCAGAGATGGCATCATCATAGTCATCGTTAGCAGCAGCAGCTCTCAAAAAACACGTTGATGCTCCGATGATATCACATTCTCGTAAAATTCTGCTCCCCGCATCCATAAGCGGCTTGAAAATAGCCTAGCCTAAGTGGTAAAATCATATTTAGACGACTATAATTCAGGATACAATTTATGTATTGCCGTTTTTGTTTAACATATTATATGTTGGCCATATGATAGTGTTTGAAATACAGTAAACTGTTTGTCGTTTATTACTCCTTCTGGAGAATGCAATGTCTAATTCATATATTGGTATCAAATGCGCCATTGACTATTTCTTTCAGATAGACAGAAGGCAATACAATGTTGAAGTTTCTACTACTGAGTCTTGTCCATGTCTCCTGTATTAAGGCTGTGTGTTATCCGGAACCAACAGGTAAGCCACCAGTATTATACAACTCTATACATTAGAGCTCTCACGACTATTGTATGAATTCTATATCCCTTTGATCAATATTGTCTGTTATTGGACGTTATCCGTGGAAATTTTGGTGCTATATAATATGTTCAATTCAAGAGTATATAAATAACACTTTTAGTTGCTGACATCAGTGTACACGGGAACATAGTTTTTCAGTCCTTCTGGAAGCTATGGGTCATAAATCAAAGATGCCCTTGACAAGAAGGCTACGTTTATAAAAAACTGCTGCCTGTGTATCCTTAATGTTGTATAACTGGGCAGCTCCAAAGACACCTCTAGTTAAACTTGCCTGCCACCGCTAAGCACCTCCGCAACATCACTGGACACCGAGAGCAGACAGCACAATTTCAAACGATGCACTTTACAAGATGTGTAATACATCGCTGCTATCGGTAAAAGACGCCCAGCAAAGATGGTCCATGTTTTGTCATGTGCTAAGGATGGCAGAAGAAACCCCATCACAAAAATCCTTGGAATTCGCCATACTGGAAGCCAGCAAACAGAAAGCTGGGAGAGGACGTCATTGTAATAATATGTTAAGTGCGCTACGAGGTGCTCAAGACAGCAGAACACGGTGCTCGAAGATCAAGAATGACCATGAGGAAGCTAAAGATTTTGGCTGAGGACAAGACACAGTGGGCAAAACAGGAGGACCGAATGTTTCTATTACTACATCCGCAGAATACAGTAATCGTACATACATTCATTAATCTATATGCATGCCTCTGGTGAATACTGATTATAACCGAATGAGCGATTCACCTTCCCAGAGTACCCACTCATCATATGACGCCATAATGAACTGCGTGATGTGTACAATGACATCATAATGAATGACGTCATGAATGACGTCGATAAGTACGTCACGAACGCATATTTGAAGACGGTCTATGCGTTGTTGTACAAATTGTATGCTTTTATTATTTAATACATATTCTGTTGAATATTTTGAAACTAATTTGACTGGGCGCTGTTTCTGCCACAGCGTCCCTGTATAGTTTTCAGGAAATTGATAGCTAGGGCATTCGGGGATGGATCCATCCCAACATGGCGAGGTGTGGGTGGAGCTTAGCTAGTGATGGGCGGGGGATAGCTAAAATGGAAAGGTCCATAATAGGTGAGCTGTTAGATACTGTGAAACTAATTTGACTGAGAGACTGAGCGATATTGATGCACATGTCAGCAACAGCTCCCAGTTAATTATTTTAAAATTATTCCACAGAATATTTATTAATTTCTAAATTTGCCAATAACATACAATGGAGGAATCCAAATTTATCTATGCCCCGCCCATCTCTATCTAAGCTCCACCCACGTTTTGCCCGTATTGAGATCGATCGATCCATGCACTCGCTGCATCTCATTTTCCAGAAAACAACACCGGTAAGCTGTTACATATTTTGAAACTAATTTGACTGGGTGATGTTCCTGCCTATGGCAGCGCCCAGTCAAATTGGTTTCAAAATATTCAACGGTATGTTTATTAAATAGTAAATACATACAATTCGTACATCAACGCTTAGTCCGTCATCGTCCGTGACGAACTTAGCTATGTTATTAATGACGTAATTGATTATGACGTCAACATACACGTCACGTAGTTGATTATAACGTGATATGATTGGTGTATAAGCTGGAACGATCCTGTCAGACGGTAACTGCCGGACCTTTGCCACTTTCGTGTCGAACCTATTTTATTTCATTGTGACGTCAGCTACTTGAGTATCAGTTCGGATCCGTCCATTGAAGCAAATCGATCTGGCTCATAGTAAGAAGAATAAGCTGTTGATTGCACGCTTGAATACAGAATTGAGAGTGTGGATCACCCCCACTTCCCATCTAATGTATAACTTTTTCTGATTCTTAGTTTGAAATCAATGCTAGGAAATTCACCTTTCCAGAGTATCCATCCATCATCAGACCTCGTATGACGTCATAATCAGCTCAGCGCTTGTATGATGACGCCATAATCATCATGTCACAAAGGGTTCTATATCGCCCGTCACCAAATCTCAAATGGCCCGACACGTTGTATAAATTGTATGTCTTTGTAATTCTTTGCTATTTAATAAACATGCTGTTGAATTTTTTGAAACTAATTTGACTGGGCGCTGTTGCTGCCTTAGGCAGCAACAGCACCCAGTCAAATTAGTTTCAAAATATTCAACAGCGAACCTGTGCAGTTTTTTGGAAATTGATAGTCATGGTGGTCAGAGATCGATCGATCCCAACACGAGCGAGGTGTGGGTGGAGCTTAGCTAGAGATGGGCGGGGCATAGCTAAAACCGGAAAGGTCCATTGCCAGCTAATTCTCATCTTTCAAATTTTTAAATATGCTAATTTTCTGACAAAGAGTTAAAATTTCAACTACGATAACTGTTAGATTTTCTGATTGTGGAAGTGAATAATCTAACCTGCGATCAGTGAGACTAATACCTGCAGAAACCAAGCTGAGACTATGTGTCAAGACAGTAAGGTCTGCGGAGGCTGAAACACCAATGGGGCTCCCTAGAGGGAGATGGTCTAGTCTCTGTGCTTTTCACTTGCTAATTCGCTGCTGCCTTAAAATATGTGCGTGGAAATTCCACAAGACCACTCGACAATCTCGTGTTCATAGTGGGCATGCCTCTAGAGATGGGATATGCCGACGATGTGGATATCATAGACGAGGAATCGAAACCGGTTGCCGAACGACTCCCAATAGCTGCAAGCAAACTAAAAATGGGAATCTCTTTATAAATGAGTCCTAAACAGAATTCCGCCACATATACCTATTGAAAAAAACATTAAGCTAAAAAAATTACGATGCACTTCGTGGCGCTGAACCATTGAGGAAAAGTAAAATCCTGAGCTCACTGCTTTACAGAATTGCTGCCGTTGCTGCACGCTGTGCCATTTGGGAATATAGATGACCACTCCTTCTGGAAGCTGTGGATACGTAGACCAAAGGTGTCTTTGTATAAAGAATGCATTTATACAAGCAACATGCGTATCCTGTATAACTGTAACGGCTCGCCAGCTCCAAAGGCAGATATAGACAAATTTGATGCCTGCCACCGCAAACATCTCCGCACCGTCACTTGGCAACGATGAAAGAACTGCCTAATTTCCAACGATGCACTATATAAGATAATTGTGTAATACGCTGTTTGTCAGTGTGAAAGTCGCCCATCAAAGATTGTCCATATTTGAACATGTGCTAAGGATGTCAGAAGACACACCCGCGCAGAGAGCCTTGGACTTCGACCAACGGTGGCCAGCAAATATAAACCCAGGAGAGGACGTCATTGCATAAATCGCGTAAGCGTGCTGGGACGTGACCTCGAGAAAGCAGGACTTGTTACACTCTTACATTATGACGTCATGAATGACGTAGATAAGTACGTCACAAACGTATAGTTGAAGACAGACTATGCGTTGTTGTATGAATTGTATGGCTTTACTATTTAATAAATATCGTGTTGAATATTTTGAAACTAAGTTGACTGGACGATGATGGTGCCATAGGTAGCAACGGCACCCAGTCAAATTAGTTACAAAATATTCAACAACTTAACTACATAGTTTTCAGGAAATTGATAGTCAAGGCACTCGGGGATCGACCAATCCCAACACGGTGAAGTATGGGTGGAGCCTAGCTAGAGGTGGGCGAAAACTGTAACGGTCAATTGCCGCTGTAGATTGTTTCGATCACTACAGCCACAGTACATCATCATCATCACCATACTCTAACCGGAGATGGTGAAGTCTGGGACAATGATCAAATATTGAGAAGAGATATTTTGACACATTAGGCTTTGCGAAGACGTAGTAATTATTTCATACTGATATAGCAATATATTCAAATTATTAATTTAACCCTTTCATGACGAAATCCCGCCTATAACTGGCCTTTGTAGTAGTCTTGAGAAATGCCCATTTGCAGGTTAAGAGAAGACGATTTTTTCCAAACTTACGACTGAAATGCCTGACCCGGTAACCGAGCCAGTCGTTGCAGTGGCAAATTTAAAACAAAAATAGTCTCACGTGTCCTGCAAAGTGACATTCAGTAAGCACATATTTTAATGTTGGTGAATAAATTTAGACATTAAAGCGTTAGAATACATCTTTCTCTCGCAGATGACTGTAATATTCGCCTAGCAGATGGGTGCACATCCCACGAAGGCCGAGTAGAAGTGAGACGTGATGGTACCTGGGGATCAGTCTGCGATGACCGTTGGACAGTATACGATGCCAAAGTAGTATGCAAGATGCTTGGATTAAGGTGCGTAATCGAATGATACATTTCTAGCTATTCGCCTCACGTTTATATATAAGCTTCGCACACTTTTAAGCGCGCTGGAGTCGATTTGAAACTTTAAAATCTATATTTTCAGAATATAAATCTCAACGTACCTATGCAGGTAAACTGTTGAATATTTTGAACCTAATTTATCAGGGAAATGTTTCTGCCTAGGTTCCAGTCAGATTAGCTTCAGAATAGTCGACAGAAGGTGTATTGAATGAACCTTTCCATTTTAGCTATGCCCCGCCCACAATCGATCGATCTCTGATCTCCCTGACTATCAATTTCCAGAGAACTATACAGGTAAGCTGCTGAATATTTTGAAACTAATTTGACTGGGTGCTGTTGCTGCCTAGTATGCGTTGTATATAAGTGCTATTATATTCAGGGCCGAAGCTAGGATTCATGAGGGGGGGCCCTATGCAAAGTTTCTGAAATTTTTACCGCGTTGGGGTGGGTGGGGGTGGGTGGGGGTGGGGGAGGGTGGGGGGGGGGGTGTCTCAGAACAGCCGTTATCATAGCCAGAAAGCCAGGGTCCAGTTTCTGGCGTAATGCTGCTGGGGCCCCTAAGGCCAGAGGGGTGTGGAATTTGGCCACATCAGTCATATACGGTACAGCTAAAAAATAATTTAATGTATTTCAAACACAAATTTGTATAAAAAAGATACTGTTGAATATTTTGAACATAATTGGATCGGAAGACATTGCTGCCTAAGACGTGTTCAAAATTCCTTTCATTTGGAAACGTGTTGGCTGATTTATGAGTTGTACTATTGGTGTGGCATCTACGCGCGTAACTTGAATTTATGCAGGGCCCCAAAATAGAATTTTTGTATCACTTTTTGGGCCCTGGTAATTTGGGGGCCCTGTGCAAATGTGCTTGTTACGCTGCCTTATGTTCAGCTCTGATTATGTGTTGTTATTTTATTTTAGCGGAGGGAAGATACTTACTGGTGCATTCTTTGGTGAAGGCTCATACAGCCCGGTGTTTTATCGGTCGCTCTGTTCTACAAATGACGTGACAATATTTGATTGCTTATCTACAGAAATGGGCCCGAATTTTGATTGTGAACAGGCCACTGGCACCGCCAGTGCGAAAGCAGTTGGTGTAAGATGTATTCGTAAGTATGGAGACATGATACATTATATAATTTACTTTAGATCGATCTAGTCAGATTAATATCGTATATATTCTGCTACAGTGCTTTTGAATGGGTCAAAAGTACCTTCAATCAGCATCGTGTTCAAATATCAACCATGGCAACGGCGGTATGATTCGCTTTATTAACCGGTCTTGCATCAAATTAACCTCTCTTGCGTCTTAGCCGTTTAACTGTCATCCGCCAAAACGGCACCCACAGTGGTCTTGAGACCAAGGAAAGACTTTTTTTTTTAATTTCCCACTGTAATCACTGGCTCGGATAGCGAACCGGTGATTTCAGCGGTAGGTTTTCAAAATAATACTATCTTATCCTACAAATGGACACTGACTAAGGAAATCTGTTTATTTTTTGGTCCATTAGCCCAATACATAAAGGTCAAGGCGGCTAAAAGTGTAGTGGTCGTGAGAAATATCTACTTGCAGTCCAACAAATACCTATTTTTATATAGACTTAACTCATCTTGTATCAACTGCGCCTCAGAGATCTCAAAATACTACCTATATCCATTAAGTATTTTAATGGTTCAAAAAACTTTTTAGAAGACTATTTTTTTTGTAAATTTACCTCTGAAATTTTTGACCCGCTTGACCATTAAAGGGGTAGTGGTAAAGAAAATTCTAGCTTTGGCTTATCCAGTATCAATTTGCATGTTAAGAGAAGAATATTTTTGAAAATTTACTACTGGAATGACTGGCTCGGTTACCGAGCCAGTCATTCCAGTGGTTAATTTAAAAAACTACTCTTCTCTTGACCTGCTAATAGACATGCCTCACGACCACGGCAGAGTTGTTTTGGTCAGTTTAACCATTAAAAGGTTAAACTGGACACAACAGGGTTTTTAGTAGTAAACGTAAAAATATAGTATTCTTTTCGCATGTGCAAAGATTTCAGTTTTCTTGAACAATCTCGAAGCTTGATAGAAATAGCATTCCGAGCCCTTTGAGGCCCTATTGACACACGAGAGGCCAAAACCAGTTTCTGTGGAGGTCTGGCGGGTTATGGATTTGCGGGCAAATAGATGACTAAAATCTTTTTGGAAATTTACTGCTGGAATGATTGGCTTCGTTGCCGCGTCCGTCATTCCGATGGTAAATTTTCAAAAATTGTCTTCTCTTGGTTACCAAATGGAAGCTGAGTAATCAGCAGGTAGGATTTTAATAATAATAATTTTTAAATTTAACAAAAGTCTGGAAAGATATGTCTCTGAAAAGTCCTTGACGACATGAATAATAATAATAATAATAATAATAATAATAATAATAATAATAATAATAATAATAATAATAATAATAATAATAATAATAGCAGTAGTAGTAATAATAATAGCAATAGTAGTAATTATCTAATTGACAATGGATAATGATATAACTAGTTACCGTGCTACTCTACAAAATTCACAGGTTACAGAGGCACATCCCCATCCTTCCGTGAAATATTTAGGAACTTTCGAGGACTCTACGCAGCCCAGCTACCACACTTTCAAATCAACTATCAAAATAATGTATCGGCTGTGTTAATAATCTACATGCTCCTTTCTCAAGCCGGTGATATAGAAACTAATCCAGGCCCCACCAAAATCAACTCTAATACCATTAAACTGCCACGCTTCCAGGAGCCGTATAGGAGGGACCGTCAGCAGGCGTGGGGAGGAGTATGTGTCTACGTATCTGAAAACCTTGCTACCTCCCGTCGTTTTGAATACGAATGTCCTAGCATTGAGATGATATGGATAGGGATTCACAACCGACCTGAATTGCTAATGTGTGTCATTTATCGTCCACCCAACACGAATGTCGATAAATGGCAAACTCTTTCTGATAATATAGAGAATGTTCGTGACTTAAATCCAAATAAAACTCTTGCCCTACTTGGGGATCTTAATGATGATCTGCTCAATACATCCAAGCAGCATTTACAAGATATTATTTTTACACTAGGCTTCCATCAGTTAGTAACAGAACCTGTTGCAAACACATTACTTGATCCAATTATTATCAACAGTGCTAGAGTAGTAAAACACAGTGGAATACTTGCACCCTTTTGCAGTGATCACACTCCTGTATATCTGGTTGTAACATCTTCCATACCTAAGCGTAAATCCTACAAACGCTGTATATGGGACTATGCAAATGCTGATTGGGAATTATTCAGGGATCAGCTATCCAACGCACCCTGGAATAACATTTCCGATGTTAATGGTGTTAACATCTGGTGCCAGACAATCACCACAAATATTATTGATGCTGCTAATGCTAGTATTCCCAATAAAACTATTACTATAAATCCCAATGACAAAGCATGGATGTCCAATAAAATAAAACATGAGATGCGAATTAGAGAAAAGCTATTTAGGAAGTCAAGGAAAACTAAACAAGAGCAAGATGTGGCCAACTTTAAGAAACAGAGAAACCTGGTCAATACACTAGTTCGGACAGCTAAACAAAACTTTAAAGATAAATTAGCTGAAAAAATTAAAAACGGACGCACAGGCTCCAGACAGTGGTGGAAAATATTGAAGTCCTTCTTAGCTGACACTAACTCCAATTTTAATGAACTGCCCCCTTTAAAACGTGAAGATGGCTAATTTATTTACGATTCTTCTGAAAAGGCAGATCTACTTAACCTTTACTTTTCTAATATCCCCACAATTGACGACACTAATGCCCACCTACCTCCTCTATCTCTGTATACTGAGAATCCTTTACACTCAATCACAATAACAAATTTCGATGTCTCAGATGTACTGTCTAATCTGGATACTTCTAAAGCCGTTGGCCCAGACAGATTAAGCCCGAAACTGTTATATGAGAGTAAGGCGGTCTTGGTTCCAATACTAGCGCAGTTCTTTAATCATTCCATTATTAGCGCACATATTCCGACCCCATGGAAAATTGCTAATGTAACTCCTATTTTTAAAAAAGGTGAAAAGAACCAATGTTCAAATTACCGACCAATATCTCTCTTGAGCTACCTAAGCAAAGTTATGCAGAGAACTGTTTTTAAACATATTTACAACTACATTAGACACGATATAACTCCATACCAATCCGGATTTCTTCCGTCAAATTCTACAGTAAACCAACTGTTAGACATCTACACTGATATCGCTCAGGGTCTCGATGATCAAAAGGAAATACTGTTCTTGTTCTTTGATATTTCTAAAGCATTCGATCGAGTGTGGCATCGTGGTCTTCTACGAAAATTGAGAAATTTCGGTATCTGTGGAAATTTACTGGCATGGTTTGAAAGCTATCTCGAAAACCGTTATCAGCGAGTAGTTATAAACGGCAATGAATCTACCTTACTTCGCTTGCACGCTGGAGTGCCACAAGGTTCAGTCCTTGGTCCCTTGCTATTTTTAGTCTTTATTAATGACATGCCCAGCGATATTTAGACTGTTTGCTGATGATACCTGCCTATATGTAATGTCTGAAACTTAGAAGCACACTCTGCAACAATAGACCATGATATCCTGATCATGAAGCAATGGGCTAACACATGGCTTGTCGAATTTAATGCCTCCAAAACTACTAGTCTGTTTCCTTCTCTACGTAATGAGCCCACTGTCTTTCCAGTTAAATTCAAAAATTCTGAAATACTCCAGTCAAACAACCATAAACATCTTGACATTACCTTCAATAACAATGGCACTTGGCTTACTCACGTGGAAAACTTAATAACAAATGCTCAACGCAAACTTTCTTTACTCAATGACCTAAAATATATCCTAGACCGGAAATGTCTTGAAATTATGTACAAAAGCTTTATTAGGCCATCTTAGAATACGCAGACGTTGTCTGGTATAACATACCACAGTATCTTGTAACACGACTGGAGGACATCCAAAAAGACGCTCTCAGAACAATATGTGGAATGACACGTAGTGCACATACGGAAGACTTGTACACCGAAACAGGAATAGAAACGCTTTCACATAGACGGGAATCTCACAGACTAGTTAAGCTATATAAAATTATCAACGGTATGACGTGTGAAATTCTGAATAATCACCTTCCCGCATTATCCCAGGCACGACACCCCTACAACATTCGTCACGCAAACCTATTTACTCCATTTCGTTGCCGAATTGAGCTCTCCCGAGGATCCTTTTTTCCAGCAACAGTCCGCGCATGGAATACTCTCCCAGCGCCGGTCACGTGTTCCGTTATTCTCACGGAATTCAAGAGCAAACTTAAAGCCATGTCGCCTATACGACCGCCTCCTCCCTGGTATTATGTCGGCCAAAGGTTAGCTAATGTAATCCTATGTAGGCTTCGCAATGGCTGTAGTAATTTAAATCGGCATCTATTTGAAAATTTTCTGTCAGACTCAGCTAGCTGCCCATGTGGATACACTGATGAATCCACAAATCACTATCTCCTCCACTGCCCTCTTTTTAACGACCAAAGAGTCTCTCTCCAAAATCAGCTCGTCCTAAAGAATATCTCTCCTGCCACACTGACAGCTAATCAACTTCTATACGGCATTAACAACGTCGACTTGGAAAAGAATATTACAATATGTAACGCCGTATGCCAATACATAGTCAATACCAACCGCTTTAAGTAACTTCCTATTTGTTAAATTCGCAACTATAAGAGCGAAATGTAAACAGCCCAACATATACAAGCATGGTGAACGCAGCATTAAGAGCTCCTCACCTTACCTTTCTCACTCTTGTCAAATTCTTAATTTATACCCTGTTTCTCATATTCTCCTCTCCTCTCTTTTTGTCTCTCTTTCCCTAACTCTCCCCCACCCCACACACATACACACTCCATCCCAACCTCTCTTTCTCCCTCTCTCTCTCGCTCTCTACTTCCCTCCCTCCCTCTCTCTCTCTCTCTCTCTCTCTCTCTCTCCTTCTCTCTCTCTCCCGCTCTCCCCCCCCCTCTCTCTCTCCCACTCTCTCTCTCTCTCTCTCTCTCTCTCTCTCTCTCTCTCTCTCTCTCTCTCTCTCTCTCTCTCTCTCTCTCTCTCGTATTATGCACACACGCACGCCAATACGTACGCACACACGCACATATTCACGTACACATACGTAAGCGTGCGAACTACCTAGACAATTGTAATCAGTGGTTGATATAAATGATCATTTAACTAGTTATACATACTTTACTATTTAATTATGTTTTATTATACCCCATCTTGATGTATTTATTAATGTATTGTATTTGTATGTATGGGAGACACGTGTATAAGACTTATGTCTTACTGTGCTCCCATTGAACAAAATAAAATTATGTTTAAACCAATAGCAGTAGTAATAGTAATAATAATAATAATAATAATAATAATAATAATAATAATAATAATAATAATAATAATAATAATAATAATAGCAGTAGTAGTTATAATAATAATAATAATAATAATAATAATAATAATAATAAAAATAATAATAATAATAATAATAATAATAATAGCAGTAGTAGTAGTAGTAATAATAATAATAATAATAATAATAATAATAATAATAATAATAATAATAATAATAACTGAAATGTAATTATCTACTGCCGAGAAGTACTGTACATGATATATTTCCCTCTTATGCTATTGTAAGCCTGAGTTAACAAAGAAATCTAAAAAACTTAGTTAATGGTCAAGCTGGTCAAAAAATCCCCAGCAGTCGTTTTGAAAAATATCATTTTGCAAGACAACAGAAAGCTATAATTGTGTTAATATCACGTGTAAATCTCTGGACACGGTTTGACCATTACGGAATTAAATGATAAAAGTCACAGGTTGAGCGCTTTAAAACACACTCGACGCGTTTGTTTAAGAATGAGTTCCGAAAGACTCCATGTATCAAAGTGTAAAGTGGACGAATCCAGTTTTAGCTATGCCCGGCCCATCTCTAGCTCAGTTCCACCCACACTTTGCTCGTGTTGGGATCGATCGATCCCTGCACTCCACGAATCTCAACTTCCAGAAACCTATTCAGGTAATCTGTTGAATATTTTCAATTGTTTTAAACATATTTTATTGTCAATTAACAACAATGGGATTGAGTCACAAGTCAAACTGACTTAGATTCGACTCTTTCCTTAAAAGACTATACAATGTGGTATGTTATAATTGTACATAATAATTTTAGAATAAAATACAATTGGATATTTATATTAACATTATTTATGTTACATATTAAGAATAGTGAGACTAATAATTAAAAATTTAAACTGAAATTTTTAATCTCATATGACTGGGTGCTGTTGCTGCCGATGGCATGTTTATTAAACAGTAAAGACATACAATTCGTACAACTTGACTGACTATTAAACGTTTATTACGGACTTAGATATGCCATTCATGACGTAATTGGTTATGACGTCCGCCTACTTGTGACGTTGTTGATAATAACGTCATATGATTGATCGATAAACTGGATTTCTCTATCGTCATTAAAGTAGTTCAGTTATTATTCAAATAGCAGGCAATACACTCTGAAGTTCACGAGGGAAACTATAATCAGATAGAGGGTAAATCATAATATAATATCCCCCAACCCCAACCCAGCCCAACCCCCTCTCCCCCTCCCAACCCCCGTTTGGCCAATGCAGGCTAGAATCACATATGACGTGATGCGGCCAACCATAATAGTTATTGGATGGATTATTCCGGGCATGGCTCTGGTAGCATACTGAGTATCTCTAAGGATGGCTCTGGTAGCATACTGAGGATCTCTAAGGCGCGATATACCAACTTGTACCGCGTGCACATGCTTACAACATATTGTATGCAACAAAATAGAACCGTGTCTTATTTTCACTTAACCTTTTCATCTAACTTTTTCATCCAACAAGTTGTATCTAATAAGTTGTTCCGTGTCTATCGGTTTCGGACAACTTTTTCATCCAAAGTTTTATGCGACCAATCAACTTTCCCAATTTAATACATGTTATTTACGCCACCGTCTCCGTGTACGTCCTTTACGCGTCATATGGAAACAACAATGGCTACCAATAGTAAAGGCACATGGACGATAGAAGAACTCGACAATTTAGTTGAGCTCTACGATTCTATTCCGTCGTTTTCTGTTTGGCCGTTTTCTTATACTATATATCATAATTGCCATCATTCCACACGTTACGACGTCATCTGCCATTTTTGAAACCATGGAAACTTAATTGTCACGCGACTGCCACGTGATCTCTGTGCCGATTTTGGATTTTTCACAAATGTGGTATACAACTTGTTGTCTCGATTTTACTGTGCAGTATAGCTAAAAAATATAATGTTTCCAAAATAAACTTAAAATCCTGCTGAATAGTTTGGACGTAATATTTATTGGACGCCACTGCGGTCCAAGGTGGCAATAGCCTCCGGTCAAGTAGACCTTTCCATTTTTAGCTATGCCCTGCCCATCTCTAGCTAAGCTACACCCATGCCTCGCTCGTGTTGGGATAGACCGATCTCTGAACTCCCTACCTATCAGTTTCCGGAAAACTATACAGGTAAGCTGTTGACTATTTCGAAACTAATTTGACTGGGTGCTGTTGCTGCCTATGGGACTCTGAACTCAGAAATGACGCTTTTGAGAGGGACATGAGCAATCTAGCCAGTATACACGATATCTATGGCGGAAGAGCTAAACATGGGTCAACTAGTGAATAGCTGCTCCCCCCCCCCCCACCCCACCCTCTCTCCACCCACCCGCACGAATGTACTTAAACACGCACTCATATACATAAACACACACGCAAGTACATAAACACGCACGCATGTCCATAAACAAGCACACATGGGAAGACAGGCATGCAGGCGGGCAAGCAGGCAGGCGGGGAGCAGGCAGACAGGCAGGCAGGCAGGCAGGCAGTCGGGCAGGCAGACAGACGGACAGTCAGTCAGTCAGTCAGTCAGTCAGTCAGTCAGTCAGTCAGTTAGTCAGTCAGTCAGTCAGTCAGTCAGTCAGTCAGGCAGGCAGGCAGGCAGGCAGGCAGACAGGCAGACAGACAGACAGACAGACAGACAGACAGACAGACAGACAGACAGACCGACAGACAGACAGACAGACAGACAGACAGACAGACATGACCGCAATAACATCTTCCATTTACAGAGCGAAGGTAATAAATAAATCTTTTTGCTTCACATTTAAGCAAATGATGACGAACCAGCGCCAGTGTCTGAATGTGGAGTACAATTGATGGATGGGTGCGCAGAAAATGAAGGCCGAGTTGAGTTTCAATACAAGAAGGATGGCCAATGGGGGACAATCTGCGATACAAATTGGCATTCCTATGATGCATCCGTCGTGTGTAAAATGCTTGGATATAGTGGGTTCGTATGCAGCTTAGTTAAAAATGTTTCTACATACAATTATCACGACGAAACCGGTCAAAACCTGCCTCTGTAGTGGACTTGAGTAATGCATATTTGCAGGCGAAGAGAAGACTATTTTTGAAAATTCACCGCTGCAATGACTTGTTTCGATAATCAGAGTAGTGGGATGGCGTGGGGTGGGGGTGGGGTGGGGGAGGGGAGTGGGGGTGGGATAGGGGTGGGTGGGGGGGGGGCTTGGAGTGGGAACATGCGAGATATTTAGTATTTTAACCACATGCCCATTGCTATTGATGGCACATGTATGCTGTAATTCCCCCACGGATGTTAATAAGCATGTGGTCCTCCATAGGATGCGATTTCAGACGTAGAGGTATAACCCCCTCCCACACGCACGCACGCGCGCACGCACGCACGCACGCACGCACGCACGCACGCACGCACGCACGCACGCACGCACGCACGCACGCACGCACGCACGCACGCACGCACGCACGCACGCACGCACGCACGCACGCACGCACGCACGCACGCACGCACGCACGCACGCACGCACGCACGCACGCACGCACAAACACACACACACACACACACACACACACACACACACACACACACACACACACACATACATACACACATACACACATACACACACGACTCCCATCCCCTGGACATCTGTTGCGCAAGAGCAAATCATATATTCATTACGCTAGGCTGAAGACATTTTGGGAATATCATATCATTTCCAAATGAATCTATACAGTTAGTCACATGTGGAGAAGCAATGGACGTTTCCAGTTTTAGCTATGCCCCACCCATCTCTATCTAAGCTCCACCCACACCTCGATCGTCCTGGTATCGATCGATCTCTGAATTCCGTGACTATCAATTTCCAGAAAACTATACAGGTAAGCTGTTGAATATTTTGAAACTAAGTTGACTGGATGATGTTGCTGCCTGTGGCAAAAACATACAATTCGTACAACGTGTCGGACTATTATGCGTTAAAGACGGGCTTAATCGAATCATTCATGACGGCATGATTATGACATCAGCGTACGCGTTGCGTTGTTGATTATGACGTCATATGATTGAGTAAGGAAATGGATTCATGAATTAAGCCTAACTGTTCATTATGTTTTAGTGGAGGGTCAGTTTTACCAGCCGGATATTTTGGCAGTGGAGAACTCAGCAGTATTTTATCTCAGGTAGACTGCCAATCAAGCGATACTTTGATCTCAGAATGTTCTCATCTGGGCTATGGCGAAAACGCTCAGTGCCAAGGGAATAGTCAGACGGCAGTAGCAGTAAGATGCAAATGTAAGTATTAAACGATGTATTAAAGAATTCACTACTGCTACTACTACTACTACTACTACTACTACTACTACTACTACTACTACTACTACTACTACTACTACTACTACTACTACTACTACTACTACTGTTACTGTTACTGTTACTGCTACTGCTACTGCTACTGCTACTGCTACTGCTACTACTACTACTACTACTACTACTACTACTACTACTACTACTACTACTACTACTACTAGTACTACTACTACTACTACTACTACTACTACTACTACTACTACTACTACTACTACTACTACTACTACTACTACTACTACTACTACTACTACTACTACTACTGTTACTGTTACTACTACTACTACTACTACTACTACTACTACTACTACTACTACTTTTTTTCTTTTTTTTTTGAAAATCCGACGCTGACGCAGTCGGATACACTTCCCGGAGGAACTCCTTTAAAAAGGCTTGCAAACCCCCATAAAAAATCGGTTGAAATAGCAGGCTTTAGTAATAGAATAACAATACAAACCTAACATGTCAAAACAGTGCAAGCTAAAATACTCTATTATCACATACCACAACCGTGGCATAACTACATAGAAAACATAATTAATAAAGTGCTGATAACATAACATAATTCAACAAAGACATTGCTATTTGCACACCGTGTAGTAGTAGGCCCAAATGGCGAGCATAGCTAACCAACAAGTGGTAAAGCCACTCATCAATAATTAGCAGTAAGCTACTGCTAATCATTGATGCCATTGAGCCGATTCATGACCGGCAGGCTAAGTAGATCATATGTAGTTTAACGTAGCACACCGTATAGTAGTAGGGCCAAATGGCGAGTGCAGCTCGCCAACAAGTGGCGAGGTGACTCGTCAATAAGTAACAAAAAGTCACTCATTGACGCCAGTTAGCCGATTATTAAATACCCAACGGACGTAGTAGCCTTTATATAATATAATGCACAAAGCAAACGTATACAAACTATGACTACTTAGATGGCGCTCTGGGTTCACATTCTAAATTGACTTCATTGTAAGTTTTTGCAAATTACCCTGGAACAAATACACCTACAGTAAATATTTACAACAGGAAGCTGATTTTAAGATATCACACTCTTGTTAACTTGAAAATCGGATCACCTCCAGAATATTGACATAATGCTCATTTGATATTTAAATATTCTGATCCCAAGGTTAGGATATTCGTCAAGATTAGAGTTTCCTAAGGCATTACAATTTTAAAATAAATGCAATTAAATTAAATTAAAATGGCATTTATCAATATACAGCAAGCAGCGAGTGTGCTAGCTTATACAAGTTCCGCTTCTGATAACTTTAGATATCCGTATTCAATTGATACTAGGCCAGTTTTGCACCATATGTCTTTAAATCTACTTTCTCTCCCATGTTCTACTAGCCTGGAAAATTCACAATGAATGCAGTTTATCAACAATGATCGAAATATAGCTTGTATGGCTCTCTGATGGTTGTTGCCGGTTTTATCTCTGGCCTCTGAACACCGATGCTTCCAGATGGCCCACACTCCTACAGATAACAGGGTTATTAACAATTCTTTCTCCTTGCTATTAATGATTCGTCCGATAGTTGAGCAATCTTTGAACAAAATTGTTTCAGCCACTAAATTCACATATTTGGTTCCAAATTTAGCAAGGAGCATATTGATATATACCCAAAAGCCTGTAGTTATGCGACACTGAGTAAATAGATGGTCTATCGTTTCCTCCTCAGTATTACATAATAAGAACCGCTCTGTACTTGATATTTTACACATATAAGTAAGATGACCGACCCATAGCCTTCGATGGAGTAATCGCCATGCCAGGTCCCGTGCATTTCCTGGTAGACAAGGTAGATGTATTGCTTTCCAGGCATTTTTCCAGTTCTTTGGCGTGCATCCTAAATTGTTCCAATGCCTAACCACAATAGGAGTCTGTCTCCGACTTTGCATTAGAATTCTCTACCAGTCTCTAGATGCCATGTTGTATTTTTTATGTTCTGACATAAATACTAATGTTGGTTGCAACATATCAATGTTGCCACGTGCTTTTGGCGATTTGAACCATACAGCAGGTATTGCATTCTTTATTTACGAGATTTCGGATTTACCAAGTCACGTAAATATTGAATACCATTTTTGGCCATATAGGGCAAATATAATACATCATCATTATCACGAATCAACTCGTTGCCCCACAGACGTTGGTCTAAGGCATCTTCCCAACAATTGGGTTGTGGCATTGATCGTGTAAATATCTTTAAGGCTTCGAGCTGTTCTTTATATACATTTGGAATCTTTTGATGATTAGGTGGCAATTTATTGCACATAAATAAACATTCTACTGGAAATGGGTCAACGTACCTTTGGAGAGGTGCCCTTGAAACACTTGACCAAGATGAGTTTGAAGTAAGTGACTTATTCAAGAATTTCAATTTTAAAGAAGCACACTTTGCTGAAACATTAACCAAATCCAGGCCTCCGCCATGCTTTTCATTGGTGAGGATTGACTGTGATACTAAATGGGCTTTGTCCTCCCATAAGAAGGACAAAAGTAACGAGTTGATCTTTGACTCTACTGATTTGGGAATATGAACTACAGAAGCGGTATACCACAGTCCAGATAAAATTAAATTATTAAGGACAAATGTCCTGCCAAAGACAGTTAGGCGACGTCGTTTCCAATTTAGTAATGCACACTTTAGCTTGGATATCCTTTCTTCCCAGTTTAGTAATACATTTTGTTCTCTACTAAAGTAAATACCCAAAAGTTTTATGACATCATTTGAGCAGTTAATATCCATCACATTATCAGTTCTTCCCTTCCAATCGCCCAAAAACAATCCCTTAGATTTATCTTTATTGACTTTAAGTCCTGATGCCTTTTGAAAATCTGTTAATACTCCATTTAAAATTCTAAAATCCGTATTTTTACCCGCAAACACAGTCGTATCATCTGCATATTGAGAAACCTTTAGTGGCCTTTCTACGCCACGTATACATATTCCTCGAAAGTCATTGCGTTGCCTCAATGTGGCCCCAACGATTCCATAGCTATGACGAATAGAAGAGGGGACAGTGAGCAACCTTGTCTGATACCTCGTTCCATCACTACAGGTTTGGATAGCTGATTGTTAACTAAATAGCAACTTGTTATATCAGTATATAAAATATTGACCCATTTAATAAATCTTGAACCAAAGCCAATATGGTCTAAAGACTTAAACAAGAAATCCCATTCTAGTCTGTCAAATGCCTTCTCATTATCAAGTGCTATTATTGCTGCTGGGATACAATCCTTTTCAACTAATTGAATAAGGTCCCGTATAAGCAAAGTGTTGTTTAATATTGATCTTCCTGGAACAGAGCAGGTTTTATCATCATGAATGACTTCGCCTAGGACTGCGCCAAGTTTTAATGTTGGTGCCCGAGTAATAATCTTATAATCTACACAGAGTAGAGAGATTGGTCTATAATTCTGTATTTTATTTCTGTCACCCCTCTTGTATATAAGCCGAACATATGCTTGGGCCATCGCTGTAGGGAGATGCCCTTGCTTAAAAATGCTGGTTGCTATTTCTTCTAATACTGGCCCAAATATGTCCCAGAATGTTTGATAAAATTCAACTGAAAGTCCGTCACATCCAGGAGACCTTTCTAACTTCATACCTTTGAGGGATTTTGTCAAATCATCAATTGTTATTGATTGGTCACAGCTTTCGCGACATGAATCTGGAAGTCTTTTCATTATATTAGCTAAAACATCTCTAGTTGCAGTTTCCTCGCTTCCCTCAGATTTATACAATGATTTGTAAAATTCAGATACTGTTTCAATCATTTCTGCATTTGAGCACACTGATACTCCATCATTAGTCTTCAGTGAGCGCATTAATTTCTCTATACCTCTTTCTTTTTCCAAGTTACAAAAGTAACGTGTAGGCTTTTTGCCCTCGGTGTGCATTTGTGCTCTTGACCTTATATTGGCGCTATCAAACTGATATTGCTCTATTTCATTTAGTCTACCTTTTAATTTAACTAATAGTTCATAATAATTATATTCCCCATCATTAATTTTCTTATTAATTTTACACACCGACCTCTGAAGCGCCTTTTTACGCTTTCGTATTTCACGTGCTTTCCTAATGGAATACTGCCTTGAAATATATTTCAGGTCTGATTTAGCATATTCCCACCAGTCTGTTATACATTCATACGAACCTCTTCTTTCATCCCAATGCCTCCAACAACTTTCCACACATTTGCGGTAGCAACTATCTCGTAGCAATGATACATTAAGTTTCCAAAATCCATCTCCTCGTTTGACCCAGTCAGCATTGTCTAATGTGATGGAAAACATATTGTGATCAGAGAAAGTTACTGGTTTTATGTTAGTTTTACACATGTAACCTTTCAATGAACGTTCTACATAGATCCTGTCTAACCTTGAAGCTAACCTTCCATCGGTAGAAAACCAAGTAAATTCCTGGCTTTCTGGATTTTCAATCCGATAAGTGTCTAACAAGCTTTTATTTTCACAAATGTGTTTCAAAATATTATGAGATGTGTCATTAAAATTGGACCTAGAGTTTCTGTCATTAGCCTCGTCTAATATGCAATTAAAGTCACCACCCATAATTAGGTTTTCAGGCGTTCTCTCTTGAATTATTGTGGAAACATCATTTAGAAATTCACGGCGCAATTGATGAGAGGTAGGTGCATAAAGGCATATCAAATTTAAACTTGTGATTGGTACATCAATTGATACACAATTTATCGTCCATTTGGATCTGATGACGACGATATAACGTCAACATAGTTGAGAGAGCGGGGCAGGATAAGAATGGCCACTCCCGCACTATTATCTTGTGATAAAGAAAAAAGAATCTGCCCTTTTGAAATATCTTTGAGAGATTCATACACTTCAGCTTTTTTAATTTTGGTCTCTTGTAGAAAAGCAATATCAACTCTCTCATTTGCTAATTCTTCAAGCAAGTGGCGCTGCATGAATTCGGTATTTAATCCTCTGCAATTGATGGTGGAGATAATCATAATTTGTAAAATGATGTTTACAACCCCCATCATTAGATTAACTAGATTTGGGGTTTTAGATCGTTTCTTAGACGATTAGGTACATCTGCGAATTCAATATTTCCTAGTTCTACCACAGACAAATATTCATATTTGGAAATATCAGAATCATGGCGCAGTAGACGATATTTCATGCCTCTCGCCGTTACATATGGCACTAACACTTCACCCCCTTCTGATCGGTACATTAACATTTCATCTTTCATCTGTGAACTCTGTGTTTGAAGGGACACTTCTGATTCTGCAACTGACATTGTATCATCATCCATATCATTTACTTCAATCTCAGATTCTGAGCTATTGTCTTCTTTATGACGCTTATTGCTACTTAAGTAACATTTGGCAGGAGCATCATTTACCATATCTTCAAGCTGACTTAAATCAAGTGAGCTTAGTGGAAAATCGACTGAACTTTCTGTCTTCTGAGTCCTAAACTTATCCTGTCCTAATTTTAATTCATCTTCTAAGGAGTTGTAAACTGGCTCTTCTGTAAGATCATCATTTTCCTGCGTGTCTTTTACAGCAACGTTTGGCTCCACTGCATTTTGATTATTTTCTTGACTTAAGGTTATACCCTCCTCTAATACATGAATTTCATCAACTGTAGTTACTTTAACAGGATTTGATGATTTGTTTGTGTCATTTACTGTGGCATGAACCAAAACAACAGCTTCCGTAGCGGTTGCTTCAGAAGCATTTGACTCAGTTGCATCCTTTAATGGGTGATTATCTCCTGAACCTGAGGGCTTGTTTTGATTTTTTGGACAGCACCATTTAAAATGGTCAACTGAACCACAGAGCAAACATTTGTTTCGATTGGGACAATCTGTTGCCAAATGGTCAGTACTTAGGCAGATCCGGCATTCTTTAATTTGCCCTCTATACCATAATGGCAGGACAAAGCTGCCATCAAGCGTCAATCTGCTGGGTAAAGGGCTATCCACTTTATCAAACCAAATACGTCTTACACCGTTTTCTAAAGTTCTGTCAAAGGGATACGTTTCCCGTTCAATCTTTTGCACTTTGCCATACTTCTTGAGTTCACTCATGATTCTGTCATCTGGAATTTCTAGTGGAACTTTCATCTTCACTAGCAACCTATCTGACTCGATTTTCTCTACGTTACAAACTTCACCTTTTACAATAAGAACATCTTCCAGAAGCTTTTCCTTGACCCCCTCATTTGACACTGTTACATTCCATACAGTTTTAGTAACATTGATAAGCCCTTGCAAAGTAGCAGGTCCCGCGCCAACGACGTCTTTTAACCGATGATACACGTCGATAGCCGTGACACCCCACCCCTTAGTTGTTATTTTAAGGCTTAGAGTACGCTTATAGGTTGCCATGGTGGTTTATCAAAGGAGGAACCCCATACTACTACAATATATAATAAATATATACTTATAGAACACCAGGACGTCAGGGAAAGAGCTAAACACTAAATAAATAGTGTCCCCTTTTGAAACCCTGACGACTACCAACAAATATACGAATAGAGAGTACAGTCGTATATTTGTTAGTTTGACCCACTTTCTAAGTGGTTCACTAACACCTAGCCGATTAAAGTATACTAACAAATATATGAATAGATAGTACAGTCATATATTTGTTAGTCTGTTCGAGTTGACCGG
This sequence comes from Chaetoderma sp. LZ-2023a, assembly GCA_034401795.1. NCBI lineage: Eukaryota > Metazoa > Mollusca > Caudofoveata > Chaetodermatida > Chaetodermatidae > Chaetoderma > Chaetoderma sp. LZ-2023a. Next base: position 55,069,439 of record CM067363.1, on the reverse strand, counting down.
GGACAGACAACTGACTATAAGGATTTATATAGTTAAAGAACTAGGCTTGTGCTTACAAATGACAAAGGAATTAAATCCACTCACTCAAGCGATCTTGCCAAATATAATGCGCTAGCCTACGAACTATAGAAATAGCAGACTGGCGCGGGGAGAAATGTATTGCATTGACAGTAAGAGGAGCCCTATTAAATGGCGGAAACCGCCAGCTAAGAGGAATGCCTTTAGAAAATGGAGACACAAAATGCGCTCCAACCAAGACAAGAATTTACAAATTAAACATAAAGTTTGAAAGGAAATACTAATACGAAATATATGTATAAAATTTATCTACAAAATCGCACTAGAAACTAGCAAATTCGGGCAGCAATTGCAGAGCTAAATAAACGCGTGCGTTCACTTCGACTACTACTACTACTACTACTACTACTACTACTACTACTACTACTACTACTACTACTACTACTACTACTACTACTACTACTACTACTACTACTACTACTATTTTTTAGCCGGTTTGACGATTAAATGGTTAGTGGGATAGAAAATCTAAATCTTTGTTTAGTCGGTGTCCATTTGCAGGCCAAGAGAACACTATTTTTGAAAGGTTATCATTCCAGTGGTAATTTTTTTTAAATAGTGTTCTCTTAGCCTGCAAATAGATAGTGTTCAAGACAACAACTGCAGAGGAAGTATTGGCCGGTTTTACCATTATAAACCACACATTGATACACGGGGGGCGGGGTGTGTGTGTTAAAGGGTTGAGTTCACACAAGCGGTTTTAGCTTAAGAAAACGGAATGCCGAGGATCTACGGTTTCTTATTGCTCGTCGCATTTTTGCAATATGATACCTCTTTTAACATCGATTGCATTGTATCACACGCATGCGCGTTGTTCTATATCGCCTTACATAATGCGGATAGATAGTATATGACGCCATAATCAAATACGCCACAGGTAGGATGACGTCACAATTAAAATACGCTATAAATGGCGTATCTAAGTCCGCCAGGAACTCCTAATAGCCCGTCAAGTGTACAAATTGTATGGCTTTGCTACTTAATAACCATTCGGTTGAATATTTTTGAAAATAATTCGACTGTGCGTTGTTGCTGTCATAGGTAGCAACTCCACCCAGTCAAATTATTTTCTCAAGATTTTCAACAGCTTATCTGTGTAGTTTTCTAGAAATTGTGATTTAGAGAGTACATGTTTCAGCAGATCACTACACAGACAGAGCGTGGTTGGCGCTTAGCTAGATATGGGCGAGGCATAGTTAACGGTGGATTCATTGATTGTCTTTTACTATTTAAGTAAACGATGGCCAGGAAGTCAATCCTGTATGTGACGTACGATTAAAGGATGGATGCACAACTAATGAAGGCCGTGTCGAGTTTCAATACAAGAAGGATGGCCCATGGGGGACAATCTGTGATACAAACTGGCATAAATATGACGCATCAGCCGCCTGTAAATCGATGGGATACAGGTTTGTATTCATAGCGTTATTGATTATGACGTCATCCTACACATCACGTAGTTGATTATGACGCCATATGAAGGCTGGATAAACCGGAAAGGCCCATTTCATCTTACTATGATATATTTAATGCTACTACTACTACTTTTTTTTTTTTTTTTTTTTTTTTAAAACCGACGCTGACGCAGTCGGACAAACTTCACGGAGGAACTCCTTTAAAAAGGCTTGCAAACCCCCAGAAAAAAACCTGGTGAACTAGTAATCTTGATTAATATTACACCAAAACAATGATAAATAATGAGCATTAATACAATCTATAAATACATATGGCTTAAAAGGCATAGATACAAAACAATATGCTGATAAAGCTCCGATAGCAAAACAAAACTTAACAAAGGCATTACTATTCAACCGAGGTGTAGTAGTAGACCCGTGTGGCGAGTGCAACTATCCAACAAATGAAAAGTGCCTCGTCAATCTATGACAAATAAGTCAATCATTGACGCCAGTGGGCTGATTCTCTAAAGATCAGCGGGCGTAGTAGCATTTGGGTAGTATAATACATATAGTCGGCAGAAAAATTCCAGAAAAATTGATGGCCCTCTTGTTTACATTTTCAATTTACTTTATTGTAAGGTTTTGTAAATTACCATTCAATCCATGTGTGGTAGTAGACCCGTGTGGCGAGTGCAACTATTCAACAAATGAAAAGTGACTCGTCAATCAATGCCAAATAAGTCAATCATTGACGCCAGTGGGCTGAGTCTTAAAGATCAGCGGGCGTAGTAGCATTCGGGTAGCATAACATATATAGTCAGCAGGAAAATTACAGAAAAATAGATGGAAATAGATGACGCTCTTGTTTCCATTTTTGATTTACTTTGTTGTAAGGTTTTGTAAATTACCCGGGAACAAATAACCCTATAAAACTCTGTGCAAATTCCTAAAATTACCTGGGACAATTTTATAATTCAATGGCAAATTACTTTATCGATTGATTATTAAATTACCCCAGTCTGTTTATTTCTTAACATGAATTATTAAACATAACAATATCAAAGTGCAGACTAAAATGAATTACATGACACAGATCAATTAAAAGACACAGATAAATCAGCTGTAGTAATTAAATGATTTAAGCTAGTGCAGGCTCATTTATTTTTACAGCTCCCAACTCCATTGAAACTATGTTTGTTTTGCACCATATGTCCTTGAATACTTTTTCTTTACCATGCTGCTTTAATCTAAAATATTCGCAAGGAATATGATTCAGCAGCAATGAACGAAATATTGCCTTTATTGCTCTATTGTGATTGCCCATAGATGGATTTTTCGTCTGTGCACACCGATGTTTCCAAATGGCCCAAACACCTATGGTTAGTATTGTTATTAAAATAGTCCTTTCAGACTTTATGATATTTACACCGCTTGATCCAAACTCTCTAAACAAGACTACATGCGTGTCTAGAACAATGGGCTTCGCTCCAAATTTTGCCAAGATTTGGCTGATATAGTCCCAAAATTGTGACGATATTGGACATTCCGCAAATAAATGCTCGATTGTTTCCTCGTCTGTTTGACATAAGTAACACCTATCAGAAGTCGTAATATTGCACTTGTATGTCAAGTGTCCCACCCATAGCCGTCGATGTAGTAATCGCCACAATAAATCACGAGCCATATTTGGTATGGATGGAGAATGTAAGATTTTCCATACATTTTTCCAACTGGATGGTTTATAGCTTGAGTCATCCCATCTCCTAATTGCTATGGGAGGTGTTACTTGTTTTCGTCTCATAATATGGTACCATTCCTTGGATCTCATCTTGTATTTTAACATCTCATCATCAAGAACTAATGCGGGTTGTGGAGTCAAACTATTATTATTTACATTTGGCAGACGAAACCATTCAATTGGTACAGCATGTTTTATTTTATTTAGCAACCGCTGGACATCTATATGCCTCATATGTGTTTTTCTAGCTACGTCTTGCATTGAAATCCATCTACGTGTTTGAGGGTGTATCATATCCGATAAATGTTGAATGCCATATTTTGCAAAGGACGGTAGATAAAGTACTGCATTGTTATAACATATATTACTATTACCCCACAATTGCTGTTCTAGTACTTCCTTCCAGCACGTAGGTGGAGGCATGTATCTGTCAAATATTTCTAACTCCTTAACTTGATCTTTAAACACATCTGGTATCATTTGGCTATTCGGAGGTGGCTTCTTTGAGGTAAAAACATGCTCCGCCAGAAATGGTTCTACAATTCTCTCCATGAGAGCTCGTGAAACACATGCCCACGTCTCATCTGATGTAATAAGATCATCCAAAAATTTTAACCTTAAAGAAACACATTTCACTTTAATATCAATTAAATCAAGTCCTCCTTCTAACTTAGCATTATTGAGAACACGATGGGAAACTAAATGACTCTTTTCTTCCCATATGAATGACAATATCAACTCATTAACCTCCTTTTCTACATGTTTTGGCATGTGTACAACAGATGTTGTATACCATAGCCCAGATAATGCCAAGTTGTTGACAACAAACACTCTACCAAAGATTGAAAGACGACGACGCTTCCAATTTGCTAATATTCTCTTAAGTTTAGATACTCGTTCATTCCAATTTTGTATTGTATTCGGTTTCCTGCCAAAATAGATGCCTAAAATCTTAATGGTATCATTAGACCAATTGATTTCAAGTGGCTGGTCATTCCGCTCTTTCCATGGCCCCAAAAATAATCCTTTGGATTTTCCTTTATTGATTTTCAAACCAGATGCATTTTGGAACTTTTCTAGTACGTGGTTTAAAATTGCAAAATCATTGTTTGAACTGGTAAACACAGTTGTGTCATCAGCATATTGTGACAGCTTAAGTGGTCTTTCTATGCCACGAATACATATGCCTTGAAAGTTATTATTTTGCCTCAATGCTATGCCAAGTGATTCCATCACAATAACAAATAATAATGGCGATAGGGAACACCCCTGTCTAACCCCACGTTCTAAGACAATTTCTCTGGATAATTGATTGTTCACTAAATAGCTACTCTTGATATCCGTATATAAAATCTTTACCCATTTAATAAAGTTTGAGCCTAACCCAAACGATTGCAAAGAATTAAAAAGAAAATCCCATTCCACACGGTCAAATGCCTTTTCATTGTCCAAGGCAATCACAGCTGAAGGGATGCTATCCTTCTCAACCAATTGTATAAGGTCTCTTATTACCATGGTATTGGTTAGAATTGTCCTCCTGGGTACAGCACATGTCTGCTTTGTTCCAATGATTTCTCCTAAAACACTACCTAGTTTCAATGTTAGTGCTCTGGATATTATTTTGTAGTCTACACATAGTAGAGAAATTGGTCTGTAGTTCTGAATTAGACGTCTGTCATTTCCTTTATATATTAGCCTTACGTATGCCCTAGCCATAGTTGGTGGTAAATGGCCTTTCTCAAAAATTTCAGTGCCTAATTCTTCCATTATTGGACCTACAAGGTGCCAAAACGTTTGGTAAAATTCAACTGGAAGGCCATCACACCCCGGTGATTTTTCTAGTTTCATACCTTTAAGGGATTTAGTTAAATCTTCTAGTGTTAAGGGTTGATCACAGAATTCACTGCCTGTGTCTAACACTTTTTTGTCTATATGTGCTAGCAATTCCAACGTTGCATCTTCATCAATTCCCTCTGACTTGTACAATGATTCATAGTAATTGCATACAATAGTACTCATTTCATTGTTTGTAAAGACGGTTGACCCATCCGGCATGATTAATTAGCACATCACCTTATCTATGGCCCGTGCTTTTTCTAATGCGCAAAAATATCGGGTTGGCTTTTCCCCTTCTGCGTGCATCTGGGCTCTTGCTCTAATTTTTGCACCCTCAAACTCATAGTGTTCTATATCTCTTATTTTACTTTTAATTTTAACCAGTAATTCATAATAATTCTCTTCACCATTATTTACTTTAGCATTAATTTTCATCAGTGATCGATGAAGTGTTTTCTTGCGTTTGCGTATTTCCTGTGCTTTTCTAATAGCATACTTTCGGGAAACATACTTTAAATCCAGTTTAACATCCTCCCACCATTGCAATGTGCTCTTATATGATGCTTTCCTATTAATCCAATGTTGCCAACAACTCTCTATATTATTCTTATAAAATTCTTCTGCCAACAGTGTTGTGTTTAATTTCCAAAACCCGACCCCTTTTGTTACCCAGTCAGCATTGGCAAAGGTTACACAAACCATGTTATGATCGGAGAATGCAACTGGCTTAATATTAACATCTCTCCAGTACCCTGTTAACAAACTATTCACATAAATTCTGTCGATCCTTGAACCAACTTTACCATCTACCGAAAAACATGTAAGATCTTTACCATGAGGTTTTGATATTCTATAGGTGTCCACTAAATTTTCATTATCACATATTTCTTTTAAGAGTCTATGTGATGTATCAGCATAAGTTGAAGTTGCATTCCTGTCATTTTCTTTGTCTAAGACACAATTAAAGTCACCACCCATTACTAAGTTTTCAGTGATGTTATCTAGTGCTGTTTTAGACATCTCCTTAAAAAAATTACGACGTAGTTGATGAGATGTAGGTGCATATATACACAGCAACGTGATACGTGTTTGTTGTATATCTAGCGTGACTCTCACCCAGCGACCATTTGCACCTGATACTGAAGAGATTATATTTACATAGGCTGAACAACGAGGGAGTATAACAATTGCTACGCCTGCACTATTATCTTGAGATAACGAATAAAATATTCTGGATCCAGAAATCTTTTCTAAATTATCGTATAATTCTGACTTCTGAATTTTTGTTTCCTGTATCAAAGCAATGTCAATCTGCTCATTTTTCAGAGTCTCTAGTAAGTGACGTTGCTTTATGTCACTATTTAAGCCTCTACAATTGAGTGTGCAAATTAGCATAAAAGGTAATAAAATGCTGTGTAAAACCGCCATTATTAAGCTAACTAGATTTTGTTTTTTTCGACCCTCTCTTAGACCATTTACCTATTTTACTCACAAACGCTGCATTACTTAGCTCAACTTTTTCCAAATGCTTATATTTTAATATATCTGAATCATGACGCAGATGCCTATATTTAACACCATTTGCCGTCACATATGGAACTAACACCTCTCCTGCCTCTGACCTGTACATGACCATTTCATCAGGTGATTTAGAACTCTGTGTTTGAATGGATATATCAGATTCAGCGACTGACATATTATCGTCTTCTATATCACTTTCCTCTATTTCTGATTCAGAACTCTCTCCATCTTTCTGTCGCTTTGTTCCACTCAATCGATCCGAGACACCAATTACTTTCTCTATATTATTTAAATCGTCTAGATTGAGTGTACTCAGTGGAAATTCAAAGTTGGTTTCAGTATCTTGCGACCTGAATTTTACTTGTCCTAAATTAAAACTCTCTTCCAGAGGGTATTGATCATCATCTTCAACTTGTGTGGAATTAGCCTCTCTGTCATCAAACTTGGATTGACTTGTTACTGGAGGAAGACTTAGCCTCTCATCTAGAACCTCTATTTCATCACCTGCAACTACAGCGATTGGATTCTTAGTTTTTTCCCCATGCTTCTCATTAACATGGACTTCAGCTACAATCTCAGCAGCTACTGGTTCTATGATATTTTCCTTAGCAGCGTGCTTCCCATTAGTATGACTTTCCGCTACAATCTCAGCAGCTACCGGTTCTATGACATTCTCTTTAGAGACAACTTGCTCTGCACTTTTATCAGCACCCTTTTTGACATATTTGTTCTGCGGGCATCGCCACTTAAAATGATCAGATGATCCACAAACTAGACATTTGTTTTTGTTAGGGCAATCTGTTGCAAGATGTTCTGTGCTTAAGCAGATTCTACACTCTTTGATTTGCCCCCTGTACCATAATGGCAAGATAAATCGACCATCTATGGTGACCTTGCTTGGAAGAGGTTGTTCTACCTTTTCAAACCAAATTCTTCTGATGCCATTTTCTAAGGTTCGATCAAATGGATAGGTCTCGTGTTCTACTTTGTCCACTTTGCCATACTTGATCAATTCAGTGATAACCCGTTCATCTGGGATCTCTAATAGAACCTTCATCTTGACTAATAGACGATCAGAATCTATTTCCTCCACATTACACACCTCACCCTTCACGACAAGGACCTCGTCGAGCAACTTTTCCTTCACACTTTCATTAACTACGGTGACATTCCATACAGATTTGGAAACATTAACGAGACCTTGAAGGACCCGTGGCCCTGCCCCAACTACATCCTTCAACCCATGATACACCTCAATTGCCGAAACACCCCAAGCCTTTGTCGTGATTTTAAGACTCAGGGTACGCTTATATGAGGTTGCCATGGTGTTTTATAAAAAGCAGAACCCCATACTACTACAATATATAATACAAATATATAACACCAAGACGTCGGGGAAAGAGCTAAACACTAAATAAATAGTGTCCCCTTTTGAAACCCTGACACCTACCAACAAATATACGAATAGATAGTACAGTCGTATATTTGTTAGTTTGAACCACTTTCTAAGTGGTTCACTAACACCTAACCGATTAAAGTGGTTTCCTAATGCATACTAACATATTACAGTCATATATTTGTTAGTCTGTTCGAGTTGACCGGGGACAGCCAACTGACTATAAGGATTTATATAGTTAAAGAACTAGGCTTGTGCTTACAAATGACAAAGGAATTAAATCCACTCACTCAAGCGATCTTGCCAAATGTAATGCGCTAGCCTACGAACTATAGAAATAGCAGACTGGCGCAGCGAGAAATGTATTGCATTGACCACAGTAAGAGGAGCCCTACTAAATGGCGGAAACCGCCAGCTAAGAGGAATGCCTTTAGAAAATGGAGACACAAAATGCGCTCCAACCAAGACAAGAATTTACAAATTAAATATAAAGTTTGAAAGGAAATACTAATACGAAATATATGTATAAAATTTATCTACAAAATCGCGCTAGAAACTAGCAAATTCGGGCAGCAATTGCAGAGCTAAATAAACGCGTGCGTTCACTTCGACTACTACTACTACTACTACTACTACTACTACTACTACTACTACTACTACTACTACTACTACTACTACTACTACTACTACTACTACTACTACTACTACTACTACTACTACTACTACTAGTACTACTACTACTACTACTACTACTACTACTACTACTACTACTACTACTACTACTACTACTACTACTACTACCACTGCTACTACTGCTGCTACTGTTACTGTTACTACTACTACTACTACTACTACTACTACTACTACTACTACTACTACTACTACTACTAGTACTACTACTACTACTACTACTACTACTACTACTACTACTACTACTACTACTACTACTACTACTACTACTACTAGTACTACTACTACTACTACTACTACTACTACTACTACTACTACTACTACTACTACTACTACTAGTACTACTACTACTACTACTACTACTACAACTACTACTACTACTACTACTACTACTACCACCACCACCACCACCACCACCACCACTAATAATAATAATAATAATAATAATAATAATAATAATAATAATAATAATAATAATAATAATAATAACTGAAGCAGGAAGCCCCGCCCCCACCCCGAACCGTTCCTACCGACAACGTGATGAGTAGAACGCATATGAAATAAATAGTCTATAGTTCTATGCAATGCATCAACTAATTGAAGGACACTAGGTGGAATGTTAATGTTTTATTAGTATGCCCGTATATGTTCTAATGTCGACTGCCTGTTATACTGTTCTTTTGTCTTCTATATAGTATATACTATTGTTTTATGTATGTTTAAGTTAGGGGGTCTACGGTACATAGGCTATGCTCCTAGTGGACTCCCTGTATGCACAATATATACTGTAAATATCATTCAGCCAATCAAATGCCGATTCAAATCAGTTTCAGGGTTAAAACATGTATTAGAGGTCTGAACTCGAAAGAGCATATACGATAAATCGTTTACAATATAAGACAAATTCTATTGGATATTTTGTAACTAATTGGACTGGAAGCTGTTGCTGTCAAATTTGTTTCAAAATATTCAACAGCTTACCTGTTTTTGCCTTGAAAATAAGATATTGTGACTTTGGGGAGTCGCAGCTTATCATCATTTGATTCAGCCTGGTGTAATATGTTCAGGATGTTTGCTCGTTTGATAATGTCGAAAGCACGTGATATGTCAATGGACCTTTTCAAGTTATATATCAAGCATATGACACCATAATCAGCCACGTGACGCGTATGATGACGTCATAATTAATTACGTCAAAAATGACGTAGATAAGTTCATTACGAACGCTTAATCGATGACGGATTAAACGTTGTTGTACGAAATGTATGTCCTTTCTATTTCATAAAGATGCTGTTGAATATTTTGAAACTAAGTAGACTTGGTGCTGTTGCAGGCATAAGCAGCAACAGCTCCATGTCAAATTAGTCTCAAACATTCAACAGCTTACCTGTACAGTTTTCTGCAAATTGATAGTCGGGCAGTTTAGGGGCGATCAACCCTAACACGGCGAAGTGTGGGTGGCTCTTAGGCTAAGATAGGCGGGGCATAGCTGGAACAGGATTCCTCCATTGTCATCTTGTGCCAATAGTCCTTTGATGTGAACACTGGCATGAGCATTATCTGCGCCCATACACTGTCTGTGAAGATGTGCCATAGTTTAAAAGCGTCTTAGTAGCACCACTGAAACAGCCAACCTTTTATCGGATGCAACACGAAGTCACATTAGACATGCTGTTTCGTCAGGTCGATAATGATACCGTGGTCAATAGCGTCAATACAGATATGTTGCGAGATGGCCGGGTGTATTATGTCTGTGATTGCTTTGGAGATGTTGTCAACTACATACTTACTCAGTTCATTACTGAAGCTGTCAGGTCCAGATGTCCGTATAATGTTCAGGTTTTTAAGTGCCTTCTCAATAAGATCTTATTTAGTCAATATTTTGCTTTGGAATTTGTAATGGTCTGGGATCACCAAGTCATCGTCTGAATCCGAAGATTGGTTTTTAAACCAATCTATGATCACATCTGCCATTCCCTGGTTTGTACCGATGTGGTTGCTTTCAGTGTTATGCACAGAAACGGATGGCCGTGAGCCAACAAGTCTCCGAGTCCTGGCCGCCATAAGCATTGTGCAACAAGTATCTGTGGCCAGTATGTCATCTGCCAGCGTGTCTGTTTGTAGGTTGGTTCATTCAGCCCCTCGCCGCTTTTGTGGAGAATGGCAGTAATGCAGTTCGTGAATGGGTTTCTTATCCTCGTCTACGAAGTCCACATCGTTGCCATATTCCTTCTCTAGTGGCATACCAGGCATGGATACAGGGTTTGGGGGGGGGGGTGTGGTCCTGTGGGATTTTCCCACACAGATTTCAATGCAGCAGCAAAGTAGCAGCTGAAAAGTACAGTTCATCTCCCTGTGGGGAACCAATTGATGACTCGAACTCTGCAGACTTCACTGTCATGACCCGTACTCCAAGCTTGTTGTTTCCAAGCAGTACTATCACTAGTCGCAGATCATCTTCATTATTTTTGGGTTCTATCGACCCCAACACGGTTAACGCGTTGGCGGAGCCTAGCTAGAGATGGGTAGGGAATAGGTAAAATTTATTGCGCTTGTGCGTGCGTGCGTGCGTGCGTGCGTGCGTGCGCGCGTCTTTACCGTTATCTCAAACACTGCTGATCCGATTAGGCTCAAATTTTAACACACTTGTCGCGCAAGAGGATTTTCCAAATTTTCGCCTAAAAGAACCCGGATCCTGATCGTATCTTATACTGAATATATACTATCTCAGAAACTAATAGTCCGATGATGATCATTTTTAACGCAAGAAATTGCGCGACCATACACTAGGATGCCACAACTTTCGCCGTGATAAAAAAAATCAGAAAACTGTTTACAGAGCGACAAACGGGCGGGGTCTACAGTCTCTGATTGCTCCTGGTTGAACAATGTGCATGACATCGAACAGTCCTTATTGATTAGATTACAGTATTTGATAACGCAGTACATAAAATTCAAAAATATCTGGATTCTAATTATTTTTCAGCGATGGAGAGCCTTTAGCTGGAGGATATTTTGGAAATGGCGACTTCGACAGTATACTCGGCCAGTTGGGTTGCTCATCAAGCGACACCTATCTCTGGGCATGTCCTCATCTTGGCTATAGAGAAACCACACAATGTGAGCAGAATAGTCAGAAGGCTCTTGCAGTAAGATGTGTTCGTAAGTATAAAGCACTATATTAATGAAGTACGGTGATTAATATTTATAAAATGTCAACGAATGGATGAATCCATTTATAGCTATGTCTCTCCCATCTCTAGCTTTGCGCGTATTGGACTTGATTTATATATACTTTGAATCCTGAATTCCCAGAATCCCAATTTCATGGTAAATATACAGCTAACTAAACTGTTGAATATTTTGGAACTAATTTGACTGTAATGGTTTATAGTCAGTTTCCACTTGCGTGCTCAGCCAACTTTACGACTTTACCCTCCTGCACGATCTCAACTCTCTATGGGAGCACACAACCCGGCTGCCGCTCGATGGCTTTTTGTTGACATTCCGTATTGCCGACACTGCCGTCATAGGTACCTATTTTACAGACAGATGTACTCGAGCAACGCGGAGCGAAGTGCCTTGCTTAGGGACACAACGCGGCAGCCCGACTCCCTAACCACACGGCCACTGCGCATACGCATCATGCATTTACGCAGGTTTCATAACAAGGGTGTGTGCGCGTGCGTGCCTGCCTGCCCACGTGCTCGTGAGCGTGTGTGCGTGCGTCATGTGTACGTGTGTGCGTGTGCGCGTGCGTGCGTGTGCGTCTGCACGTGCGCATGTGCGCGCTTGTGCGCGTGTGTGTGCGTGTGTATGCGTGTGCGCGTGTGTGAGTGTGCGTGTGTGCGTGTGTGCGTGTGTGCGTGTGCGCGTGTGTGTGCCTGTGCGTGCGTGCGCGCGTGCGTGCGCGCGTGTGTGCGAGCGCGCGTGCGTGCGTGCGTGTATCCGAGTGTGCTAGAACCTGGTTAATGAAAATCGATAATCTAGCTGCAAGATTAATACTGATTGAACTTGATTGATATTTTATGAAAAAATATAATCCTAGGCTAAGTTCCGAAACGATAAATGTCTGACAACTGGTTGGTACCTGGTTTGCTAAACATAGCCAGTTGGTCTAACTAAGCATTATTACATATTATCATAACCGATACTGTAATATACATGTAGATTACAGCGAGTGTACAATTTGTGAATAATGATGTATGAATAATTTCGGGATACAATATAGCTCAGAAAATGATTCGAATGTTTCAAAAACTAAATAAAATGCATTATTGAATATCTTGAACATATTTGGATTGGAAGCGTTGTCTTCCAATCGAATAATATTCAAAATATTCAACCGAACATTTCTTACATCGTGCTCAAAATTTCACTAACGAACATGTTTCTGTTTTTGTGTTGTCAATATGATAACTTACTTATTAACGCCTCAACAGCACCCAGTCAAATTAGTTTCAAAATATGTAAAAGCTTACCTGAATAGTTTTCTGGAAATGGAGATTCAGAGAATGCAGCGAGTAATGGACCCCTCGTTCCAGTGTTAAATTTTCAAAAATAGCCATCTCTTGGTTTGCAAATGGACATTTTTCAAGCTCACCGCAGAAGCTATTTTTGGCTGACTTTCTATGAGAAAATTTAACATTAAAAAGAATTCGAGGGTTAAAGAGGTAATTAATGTCTTTCTTTCTCTAATATTTAAGCCAAGGGTGACGAGCCACCGTCTGTATGTGGAGTGCAAATAATGGATGGATGCGCGGCTAACGAAGGCCGTGTGGAGTTTCGATACAAAGATGGTGAATGGGGGACAATCTGCGATACAAATTGGCATGCATATGATGCAAATGTCGTGTGTAAAATGCTTGGATATATGGGGTTCGTATAAGTATACTGAAATGTACTTGTGCAATACCAACACTAACCCTCTCATGACGAAACCGGCCGCATCCGGCCTCTGCAATGGGCTTGAGGAATGTGTCCATTTGCAGGTCAAAGAGAATATATTTGAAAAGTTTCCACTGGAATGACAGACTCTTTAATCGAGCCAGTCATTACAGTGATAAATTTGCACAAATTAATCTCCTGGCCTGCAAATGGACATTTAATAAATACATATTTTGATATTATTGACCATATTTAGCTATTAGAGGATTAATATATAGCATTATAATTTTCCTAGTTATTTTCACCATTATTACATAGCGACGAACAAAATTGTTTTATTCCGCAAAGGTTCTTTAACTTTTACAGGCGGTGGGTGAGTGGTTAGGGATTTGAGCTAGTAACTCTAGGTTAGACTAGATCCGCCGCGTTGTGTCCTAGTCGACCAAGCTGTAAATAGATACTTGAGATGGCATAGCTCTCTGCGCGCCGTATGTGGCTGACGGACTAGGTCTCGTTCTCATGCTCCCCAGAATGCAACGCTACCCAGCATGCAATTTTCGGACTCCATAATCGTTGTAACTATTGGCTATATTCATTTAGTCTATTGTCTGTATAGGCCAGGATTTCTCAAACAAAACCAACCTGCCTGCACGTGCAAATATACATTAGCGTAAGCATACATGTAGGGCTTACTATTCACGGCAGTACATTCCACGGCCTGCATTTCAATACTGTTCAGGGCAAGTGTGTCAATTTCCAGAAGAAAATCAGAGAAAGCTTTTATATATATTTAGACAATAATTTGCGTGGAAGTTATTGCTATCAATGACAGCAACAACATTCGGTAGAATTATTGTCGAAATAATTATTAGGTAATGCGATTACTACCTGGTACAGATTTGATACCAATTTGAATTAAAAGTGTTGCTACAACAGCTTTCAGTCGCTATATTCTAAAATAATCATCACAATTTTTAGTCTACGCTCGCTACGGATTTGAATAGCAATTTGGCTGTAAGTTGTTGGTTTCTAAGGCACCAACAACTTTGTCGAATTAACGCTACCTGCCAGATTTTGACAGAATAGGCTGCGTTCACATAGGGAAGCGATAGCGATATATCAGAAGATAAACCGCCGATTTTGTTGGATTAAATTTCGAAATAAATGACACATTTATTCCGGGACAAGAGCCGGTTCATTGAAAACTCTAGCCTTCTATTTACCGAAATAGTGGCTGTATGAGAACACGGCCCTAGACTGTCAAATGGGCAAGGGATCAGATGTACAGCGCTTAGAGCGTGCAATCCCATGGGGTTCAGTGCAATATAAATGCAATATAGATATATCTATCTTTAACCATTACATGAATGAAATGACAAAGGCGTTAAGGATGAAAGCAAAACTTACCGTATTTACAAAACAAAATAAAACGTATTGCAGAATATTTTGAACCTATTTGGATTAGAATACATTTTGGCAGCAGTGTCTTCAAATCAAATTATGTTCAAAATATTTAATAGAACATTTCTTACATCGTATTCAAAATTTTAGCCTCCAAGAAGGTACTGATGGAGGGAACCGCGTGTGGAGGAGATGATGACGAGATGACACACCCTCCTCCGTCAGTAGTTTCTGGGAAGTTACCCCCTCTTGTGGCCACTTAACCTTTTAATAGTCAAACCGACCAAAACAACTCTGCAGTGGTCTTGGGGCGTGTCTGTTAGCAAGTCAAGAGAAGATCTTTTTGAAAATTAACCACTGGAATGACTGGCTCGGTAACCGAGCCAGCCATTCCGGTGATAAATTTTCAAAAATACTCTTCTCTTGACCTGCAAATGTATACTGGGTAAGCCATAGCTTGAATTTTCTTTACCATTACCCCTTTAATGGTCAAGCCGGTCAAAGATTTCAGAGGAAAATTTGCAAAAAAATAGTCTTCTAATATTAAAATATCTTGAATAGTGTTGCCCATTAAAATGCTTAATTAATATAAGTAGTATTTTTAGCGCTGTGATGCGCTGTTGACACAAAAGGTATTAACGTCAAACTGGTTTGTGAACTGACAACCGTATACAGGCAATATCATTTCTCAAGCTCTGTGTTCGACGTCATCGAGCTCCACCACATCCATTTGAGTTCCCTATCTCAACGTGGACCATTCACGGTCTAGCCAGCTCATCGAAGAGAGAAACACTGGGAAGAGACTACGATTACTACAGCATTGAAACCGCATCCATCCAAGAAACGACAGTATCTACTCACTCAGAACACATTAATTTACTCAAACAGAAAGAAGCCAAACACCGAGGCCTAGCTTTTATAATTGGACCAAAAGTGATGCGTGGACCAGGTTTCCATACATCAGCGAACGCATTACAAGTATTAACATAACATTTTGTCATACCAAGGAGAACCATTCTGTACCCCCAGTACCAGCGAGTACCCCCAAAATGTCGCATTGCGAATGAATATCGTCCAACTGCTGCGAAATCGTATATCGATCCTTCCACACTGCATTCCTTCGATGCAGAATTGCCCACAACTCTCAACATTCTAATAAGATGGCAACTCAGCCTTCAACTCCAAAATTGGAAAATTAAGCAGGGTTTGAGTCGTGTGTTGGTTCATATGGAATGAGAAAACGCTACAGTAATGGAGATGTATTAGCTGCCTTCATAAAAGTTACTGGTTTGATTGGCGTCTATCGAGTCTCTGATGTCAGGTCCCATTCACGCAATTCTAGGCTGGTTTTATTTCAGTCTATTATTGGGAGCTTCCACAGTTTTTACCCTGGTACCCATTAATTTTATACTTCTGGGTGGAGAGAGGCAACGAGGAGTGAAGGAGATTGCCGATGTTTCCAGCGATCGTCAGTTGGCCGAACAGAGACGGGATACCGGGGTCGCCAGTTTCACAGCTCTGTACATTGCTGCCTGAGCTACCGCTTCCTCTTAGCTGCCTTCACCTGCACTCATGGTTTATATATGCAACAAACGCAGCGTAGAGTATCCTTCTATCATCTGACATCATATGACGGCATAATCAGCTAAGTGGCGTGTAGGATGGTGCCCTACTCATGATGTCATGAATTATTCGAAATAGTCCGTCTTTAACGCTTAATAGTTAGACACGTTGTACAAATTGTATGTCTTTGCTTTTTAATAAGGCACACAAAACGCAGTCGAAATAGTTTCAAAATATTCAACAGCTTACCTGTGTAGTTTTCTATAAATTGATAATTAGGGAGTTCAGAGATCGATCGATCCCAACACGAGCGTGGTGTGGGTGGAGCTTAGCTAGAGATGGATGGGGCATAGCTAAGATGGAAAGGTCTATTGAGCAGATGTCCATGGCTGACATCAACAGCATACCAAACGTAGCCCTAACTCCTAATATATGTGGAGACATCAGCTGGTAAAACATGTTGATGAGTGGCAATGCTTCTGAACAACAGAAAACACCACGATTAGCCATATATCAAACCAGTACAAATGAACACCAAAATGAAGACAGAATTGTAATAAGATCCTGCGCCAAATCAGTGAACTATTGAAAAAACTCGCCATCAAAATAGCAGGTAACCAGTAAACCAGGCTATGTTCACCGATGATAGCCAAAAACTATTCAGAGCTAGCAACGCATTAAAAATCAGCACTCCACGACAATCACTTGCAGTACATAAACAAGTGTAATGGTCACTTCATCGGTTTTACCAGTGAAAGGCTGCCCCAATTAAAGGCTGGCTCATAGATCAGTTCACTGACAGAAAACGGAACTCTAACCACGTTTGAAGGCTCGCCACCGCCACTGCAAAGGCCATTTACAGAAGTAGAAGAAAAGCTTTAACATCTTTAACGAATGTCGTGCATGCGGGCCTGAAGGCATCAATAACAAAGTCCTTAAATATGCAGATAGTATAAGCTCAACACAAATCGCACACGGCATCATCTCTGCCTTTGATCAACATTTACAGTCATCGCACTGCCGAGGTCTAAGAAATCACCCTAACTTCTTTGCAACCTGAGACCAATAGTGCTTTTCAGCTAGGGCTGCGTGGTATGTCACAATGTCAAACAGTTGACGATGTCAATTTTCTAACAGGTTTGAACGTATATCGGTTTAATGGGCGTGGGTTGGGCCAAGGATGAGTGGGTACAATTATTGTAGGCCTATGTAATATTTTTTTGATAGACACGTAGCAAGTATGAGTCTGCTGTCGGGAAGTTTAAACCATAAATACACGCTCATGACTTTTAGACCGTGTTCTCACTGGAGGGTTAATCGGGAATAACACCATGTCTCAGTATTGCGTTACGCTGGTTAAGTCTCTAATGAGAATACAGCCTTAGTCCCTTTATAAACATCAAGAATAAGGTATATAGCATTCATATCTGATTATGCCAGTAATCCTTTACGGACTAACAATAATATGTGTTCCATTTACACATTACATTAATTCTAATGCATGAGATTCATCGTTTGCCTAAGTATCACGAGTCTAACAACGGAATATATACCTTAATTTGTATTAAGCAGATAAATAATGGGCTATTATTTTTATACTGCTTGCTGCAAACTGTTGGTGTTCCGGACAGCAACACAAGTGCTCTCATTTTAACATTATGATAACAAGGGGAGGTCCAGTCGTATCGTTTGCATTGGCTAGACATCCCGGCAATGATGATTTTGACCCATTTCAAGGTGGGCGAGGGCCAGGGGAGGTTGTGTGTATGGGCGTTGTTAGAGTGTACGATTATTGAATAAAGCCTATTACCTGTATATAATGCGAACTGACATCACAGGTCAATGTAGTCGTTAAGTTGTGATCTTATCTTTAAAGACTTATCTAAGCATGAAGTGGGTTACTTAGGCCATGTTCTCACTTGAGACTTAATCAGGAATAATGCCATACTGAAGCATGGCGTTATTCCTGATTACCCCTCTAGTGAGAACACGGACTTAGCTTTGTTGTAATAACTCCCTCGCTCAGAAATATAGCAGCAACAATCATGTTTACTTTGTATCTGTTTGCGGCAATTTAAAAATCTCTCGGAACTGGCGATGTGGACTACCTGTTTAGATTAGCATTTTGAATAGTTAGTCTAATTACATATTGCGATTTTTAGCTAAGATCCGACCATGGCCCGGCGCATTAAGGAAAACCGTGACATAATTTTAGTTTGGTCATATTATGTACATAGTTCTAAGGTACGACCACAGTACGATTTTGAAGAAATAACTAAATCGGACGGGTCGTAACGGAATCGGGAAGGTTTTGACATGCCAAACTTTCTGATCTAGTCGTAAGAACATCTTAACAAAGCAGTAATCAAATCGTGTGTGTACAAGGCTTATGATCGTTACGACCGTTCTGACTGCCTTACGGTCAGCATCGCGTGGATGCATTAATTACAGGAATGTGAAGGTGACGCGTTTCGATGCCACATGCAAATTATTTTCACTGCATGTCTTTCTGTATTTCATTGTCAGCTCGGTAACTATCTACAGGGATTTATATTCTAAATCAGCGTTAATGCAATACCACGACTTGTCTATGAGTCTCTTAAAATGGCCTAGATCGTAGCTGAGTCTTGCCGTGGTCGGATCTTAGTCAACAATCGCAATATGTAAGCCTAGCTTTAGGACGTGTTCTCATACAGCCACTATTTCGGTAAATAGCAAGTTACCGGCTTCCGTTTTCATTGAACTGGCTCTTGTATCGGAATAAATACGTCATTTATTTCAAAATTTAATCCCACAAAATCGACGGGTTATCTTCCGATCTATCGCTAATGCTTCCCTATGTGAACGCAGCCTATGTCGTCAAAATCTGCCAGGTAGCATTAACGTCAGTATTTTCTCACACTGTCTGCCAGGTTGCGCTATGGTCATCATGTTATCTCGCTGTCCACCAGGTAGCACCACCGTCCAGTCCGGGACTATCTCCAAGCAGTGTGAATGCAAACCGATATATCGGCTATATATTAAGCTACATAGTACACGAAACAGTTAAACAGGATTAGGCAATGAGAAATAGGCCTAAGGCCGTGTTCTCACTAGAGACTTAACCGGCGTATCTCAATACTGGGGTGTGGTGTTATTCCCGATTAACTCTCCAGTGTGAACATGACCTAGATCTATACGTAGGTAATCGTGTGTTTTTACGGAATTGTGATAATTGAATTAGTCATAAAAGCATGAGACTCGTCCATTAGCCTTCACTGCGCACAAGAATTAAAGAATGAAAACATTTTATCCCCAATTAGATTATGTTAATACTGAATTCAAGACAAAGAGAGTCATTCATTTACAATTTTGTAAATATTGTCGCACATGATTAACTATTTCGAAACGAATTTGACTGGGATTTGGTGCTACAAGCAACAGCAGCATCTTGGAGACACATTAGTTTCAAAATATTGGAACGTTTACAGACAGAGTGCCATTCATCATAAGCAATATAGTTCCAAATATAAAATAACGGAAATGTTGACCTTGGTATGTTCAAATGGGTCTAAGTTTTAACCCTTTAATGGATAGATTTAACCAATAAAATTCATAATTTTTTCATGGAAAATGTCAATTTGCAGACTAAGGAAAATTATTCTTGAAAGTTTACTCGTGGAATGTCTGGTTTCATTATCTAGCCAATAATTTCAGTGGTAAAATTAAAAAAAATTAATTTCTTTAGGTCCACAAATTGACAGTTCTGACGACCCATGCAGCAGCCGACTTAGCAACAATATTTATAATTAAGAAAAGAGTAATCAGTATAAGCTAAACCGAAAATTTGACTAAACTCTTTTTCCGGTTTGAGCACGATTACGGTGTCACCATACTGAACGTGTTTACGATGTGAGATCGGTATATCGTACAGCTCTATTTTGAACAGCATCCAAAAATGCTCTCAAATCTTAAATTATCTCGTATTAGAGAAAAGATTGACGAATTTACTGGAAACTGGCTGAGTGTTTTTTTAAGAAAGGACGTAGCTGCGCTGACATTGTCTGGATACAACGACTGTTGATCACAGTAGTACTATCAAAGCATTGAGAGTTCTACAAGACGGGAATCGACATGTCACATGAATTTGATGACATCAAGAGACCACAGATCCTTCAATTTTTCCATCAAGTTGGCTGCGATGATGACAAACCCCACCTGGTAAGTCTCTTGTTAGCAAGCACAAGACTGAATGTTCGCGTCAAATCAACGCATTCTGCACAACTTGAAACATCAATAGGGCCACCACAAGGTGATGGTTTATCACCAGTAGTCTTCACTTGCTACCTCAGCGCAAAACGATGATCTGTTCGAGAACACTCCATTAGACTAAATGCTCCAATCTCAAAAGATAGGTATGTCAGCAGAGATGGAATATTCAGATGATGTTGACTTTATCGACGAGGAAAAGGGTCTTTTGCATGCACTACTACCGATTGATATAGAACAGCTTAAGGCTGCAAGCCTCTTCGTGAATGAAGACAAGACAGAGTTCATTCACGTATACCTATCCGACATCACAGAAATGAATGATGAGTGTACCCCCACCACCCCACCATCAGCACTACCTTCACCACCCTCACCACCCATCGGGGCACTGAGAAGTGGAAGATGAGCAGAGTCACCGGTCCCTCATCTGCAACTCTACTAACACTGGAACATGCTGAGTAACAGGAATTATTACCCCTCATTAATGTTACATGACCAAATGCTGCTAATTGACTGCTCGCGATCTGGGATGTATGATCTGGTATTTCCCTAATGCGAGGGCAATGTTACATGGTACGCCCACCACCCACCCCCTCGTGAATGTGTTTTGGTTTTAATGGACAGATGAATTAAAACATAAATCAGTCAATGATGAAGGCCATGACGTCCTAATTGTATTCTGAAAATGACTAATAAGTGTTGATGTATTTTGAAAATGTGCTATAATTAGGCTCTCTCTATCTCTATTTCTCTCTCTCTCTCTCTCTCCCTCCCTCTCTCTCTCTCTCTCTCTCGCTCTCTCTCTCTCACGCTCTATCTCTCCAGCCTTACATTCCATAAGAGTTGGACACAAAATTGTTTCAAAAGGTCACTATTAGAGCAGTCGCTAACAAAACTATTCTCTATGGAATGATAATGTTTCAACACAGCGCGTTTCCCAAGCATCCTTTGCGTGATAGAGATGCGTGTAATATATGCATATGTGATGTATAACACTGTTTCACGTGCAATTACGTCACAGATTAAAATCAATGTTTTGGTTTTAGCGAGTCACCTCCAAACATGTTTCGCGAAATAGCAGAGCTATCTGCCAAAATATATCGTTCCATAGGAGAAACATTTTTCTACTCTGTTAATCTAGCAGAGAGCTCTGGAAAGTTTTCTGGAAGGCAGCTTTTTTCTCGGGCTACAGGCCGTTACTACATACGCACACAATTATATTTCACTTGCTACGCTTGGTGAAATATAAAATGCTGCCCTCAGGAAATACAACTTGTGCGCATGTGGATGCAACCTGAGTATAGTAGCGATGAGCTGGGCGCCCCAAAAGAAATTCACAAGTGTGAAACTCTTTTGAGTAATGTGCTTCATAATCACTTCTGGGGCGATATGACCACCCATCCCCCAGCCCCCCCCCCCACAACCAGAGGCTTATTGGATGACGGGTCACGCGATTTAATGAGGGTAGGGACGGGTGGCCATGCTCTCTACATCCATTGGCCTGTCTCGAAGGGATCAAAGGCTTTGAAAGCTGCTTAATTATCATCATTAGACCCTGTCAATCATCCTTACACAATACAGTAACCATTGTGCAATATACTGTCACGACGATCGGCGCCTTTTGAAGCTGCTTAATTACCCACATTAACCCTTGTCAATCATCATTACATGATAGAACGCTAATGCGACGATATGGGTCCCCCTCCCAGAGTATTATTGGATAACCGGAGTCACTTGATTTAATGAGGGAGAGGGACTGAAGGCCCCACAAAAAAATTTCACACCTACCCTCTACATCTAGCATCCAATCTGAACAGAGATGAGCTGGTCGCCACAAAAGAAATCATTACACAAAGGATTTTCACACGTATGTGTGAATTTATTTTGTGGAGCCCAGCACGTCGCTACTCTACTAACCTGTACACCCCACCCCACCCTTACCCAGCAAAACACTCGTGTAACTAACAATATCGCCTACCAGTCTTTTTGAAATTGATTCGTGGCTCAAAAATCCCCATCAATGGCAAGACGCAACTATATGAGGCTACATGTGGTTCCATAATCATGCACGGCTATACAATGGACATTACCCGTTTTAGCTATGTTTCGCCTACCTCTAGCTAAGCTCCATCCCCATTTCGTCGTGTTGGGGTTGATCGATCCCAGAATGCCCTAACTATCAATTTCCTCGAAACTATACGGTTAAGCTGTTGAATATTTTGTAACTAATTTGGCAGCAACAGTCCCCAGTCAAATTAGTTTTAAAACTATGAACAATTTATTAAATAGTAAAGACATACAATTCGTACAACAACGCATAGTCTGTCTTCAAATATGCGTTCGTAACGCACTTATCTTCGTCATTCATGACGTCATAATAACATCATTCATTATGATGTCATTCTACACGCCACGTAGTTGATTATGACGTCATTTGATGGGTGGATAAAGTGGAAAGGACACAACATCAACTTTCTAAGTGTTTAGCGGTCAGAACTCAAAGAATGGAATATAGGACTACTAAATGCACGTAATATATCATCACTTAGTATCCCAGTGATGTCACATGACCAAATGAATGATAAAAGCCACGACGGCATAAGTGTTGATGGGCAATATTTAACATAAGATAAAATATCCCTCTCTCTCTCTATTCTCTCTCTCTTTCTCTCCGTCCCTCCCTCCCTCCCTCCCTCCCTCCCTCCCTCCCTCCCTCCCTCCCTCCTTCCCTCCCTCCCTCCCTCCCTTCCTCCCTCCCTCCCCCCTCTCTCTCTCTCTCTCTCTCTCTCTCTCTCTCTCTCTCACACTCGGGGCTTAGATAGAGATAGGCGAGGCATAGCTAAAACGCATCCGTTTATTGGCATTTAGAAATATGTTACTATATGTAAGAGTATTCACATAGCGTCAAATCCGTCTCACATATGTCGAACTGCCAATAGAGCGACCAGTTTCTAGCTATTCACTGCCCATTTCTAGCTATGTTCCGCCCACTTCTAACCAATACTCATCCATTATCTCCGCGTGTTGGAATCTAATTATATGCATTGATCCTGAATTCCCAGAATCCCAATTTCAAGTTATCTATACAGGTAAGCTGTTGGATATTTTAAAAACTACTTTGACTGTGTGTTGTCCCTTAGATTAACTAGTAAAACATACCATTCGTACATTTCACTGATTATTCAATGTTGATTAAGTAGCCGGATACGTAATGCTTTATGCATTTTGATTGTGACGTCAGCCTACATGTTACATAATTGATTATTGCATTATGTACTTGAGTGGCAGGTCGAATCTCTCCATTATGTTTCAGCGGAGGGATACCTATAGCAGGCGGATATTTTGGTGATGGTGGCCACAAGAACATACTCTCTGAGATGCAATGCGCGTCTTCTCATTTTGACATCGGTGCTCCACTTTGGATATGTCCTCATCGTGGTTATAAAGAAACCGCAGACTGCGCTGATAATAGCCAGAAAGCTGTTGGAGTGCGTTGTACTCGTAAGTGTTACAGAATCTCATAATGAATAATAATAATAATAATAATAATAATAATAATAATAATAATAATAATAATAATAATAATAATAATAATAATAATAATAATAATAATAATAACTAGAATGCACTCGCGGAAAATGCTGACTCACGCCGTTTGCGCTATGACTTAGCAATGAACTTAGTGAACGCTGTGACCTAGATATTCGATTGGTTGACCTCAAACTGCGAACAATCATGAACTGTCGCACTATGAAGGCGTGTACTAAGTGTAGTGATTCTCCCTTCTCGTAATCCAGAATTATGGACAAAATGGGTACTCAGGTATGCACTTCGTGACCCTGTGATCCAGGTATTTAATTCTTTGTCCTGAAACTCATACGCTTTCTAGCAACCTATAATATAAATGTATGTACTAAATTTGGTGATGCTACCGATTTGCGTTTCCAAATTATAACTAAAACTGCGTATTTCGGGATGCACTAAGCGACCCTGTGACCTTGATGTGTGACCGTTTGACACCAAACTAAAAATTCTTCTAGCCAGTCAAAATATCAATATATGCACCAAATTTGGTGAATCTACCTAGTAGGATTCCCGAGATATATCTCGGATAATCAGGCGGACACACCGGCGCACGCAAGCACGCACACACACAGACAGACGTGAACGCGCAGACACACAGCCAGACGGCACCAACCGCAATACTTCGGCGGCGTGAGAAATAATAATAACTAGAATGCACACGAGAGAGGTTCTGACTCATGCCTTTGCGCACTGTCTTGACAATGTACTTAGTAACCTTCTGATCAAGATTTTTGATCAGTTGCCGTCACACTCAAAGCAATAAGAAAATGTCACAATAGGAAGGTGTGTGCTAAATCTATCGATTCCACCTTTTTGCTTGCCATAGTTATAGCCAAAATGTGTATTGCCGTGTGAACTTCGTGACCCCGTGACCTAGATACCCAATGCTTTGGTCTGAAATTCATAGAACTTCTAGGCACTTATAAAATGAATGGATGTGCCAATTTTGGTGATTGCAACTACTTGTGTTCCCGATTTATAGTTCAAAATGTGTATTTCGGGATTCACTTAGTGACCCATTGACATACATATTTACGGTAACAATCGGGGACCACAGAATTCGCCTGTGTATCAGAAACCCACACTCATGAAAACCAACAGGAGGATTTTGTCATGTGATGTGTGTCTGGTCAGAAACCCACACTCGTGAAAACAACACCAACAGGAGGATTTTGTCATGTGATGTTTGTCTGGTCAGAAACCCACACTCGTGAAAACCACACCAACAGGAGGAATTTGTCATGTGATGTTTGTCTGGTCAGAAACCCACACTCGTGAAAACCACACCAACAGGAGGATTTTGTCATATGATGTTTGTCTGGTCAGAAACCCACACTCGTGAAAACCACACCAACAGGAGGATTTTGTCATGTGATGTTTGTCTGGTCAGAAACCCACACTCGTGAAAACCACACCAACAGGAGGATTTTGTCGTGTGATGTTTGTCTGGTCAGAAACCCACACTCGTGAAAACCACACCAACAGGAGGATTTTGTCATGTGATGTTTGTCTGGTCAGAGGGGTTGTGGGCCATGACGAGAGGCACTGCCACCAGTCATGGGTTAGATTCACCATCAATGTTATCTTGTGTCAACCACGCCTCAAAGCATTCAAAAGGTGACTTTTATCAACTAAGCCTTTATTTTGTCAAGAGTTTTCAAGCAAATTGAAATTTTTGCTCAGTGAATGACCATTTGGCAGCCAAGAGAAGATTGTTTTTTTGTAAGTTTATAACGGGAATTTAGGAAAATCGTTTTGTAAGATGTGTTTTTTGACGATTAAAGGGTTAATGGTTAAGAAAATCTAAATCTTTGTTTAATCAGTGTCCATTTGCAGGCTAAGAGAAGGCTATTTTTGAAAGGTTATCACTGGAATGACTGGCTCGGTAACTGAGCCAGTCATTCCAGTGGTAAATTTTTGAAATAGTCTTCTCTTAGCCTGCAAATAGACAGTCCTTAAGACAATTGCAGAGGAAGTATTGGCCGGTTTTACCATTATGAACCACAAGTTGATACAAGAGGGTTAAATTAACGTAATGCCACAAATACCGGTATAACGAGTAAAATGGCTGTAAAATACATGATTTCTGTGCACTGCCTGGCTAGCCAGTAACAATTTCAGTCAAACTAAGCTACCGTAGAATGCCACTGTGTACCCGAAACACACCGTCGTGAAAGCCACACCGACAGAGTAGGATTTTGTCCCGTGGCGTTGGTCTGGTTGGAGCGATTGTGGGCTATGATTTTTAGGCACTGTCGCCAGTTTTCGGTTTGATTCCCTGTCAACGATAATTACTGTAATGTCACGACTACATGTATAACTAATATAATGTCTGTAAAATACGTGGTCGCTGTGATATGTGCACATACGACTTACTGTGTGACCCTCCGTGCACAAATATCACTATCTAGCTAGTCAATTACCATTAAGCTAAAAGATCAGCTACAATATACCTGTCCCACATTAGCGTATTTTGCTAAAATACCTTCCCGGAATGCATTGCGCGTACCACTTACCGGCTGGTTATCGCGATAGCCGACGCGCAAACAGCATTACTTTACTATGGGAATCAGATGCAATGCACTTTAGGTAGTGCATATGAAAAACTATGTTCATAATATTATTGAAGTCATACATCATAGGAAAGCTAAGCCAATTTTCTATACATTTCTGTATTAGTTTTTATAATTTTGTAAACTTTAATACAGTTAATTGCAATTTTAAAATATCCCCTGTTCTCCACTTGATTTAATGAATCTAAGTCGAATGGTGTATTATATATACGCAAATAACTCAGTCAAAACGTTACACAAATATAAAAAATAACATATTAATGTTTCGGCGACTGAATACGCTTTCAAATAATATGTGATTTAAATAATAAAATGATTTTAGTTTATCATAGGAACGCTTTAGATTGAGGTGTATTTCAGTGCAAAAGTGACTCAATGCGGGCCAGCTGCTTGTTGGCGGCTATACCAACAAGCAGTTTTGCTCTGAGCGTTAAATTAGGGAAATCCCGGCGTAATGACGTTAATGTGGGAAAGGTGTATTCCTCTGTATGTCAGAAGCCCACACTCATGAAATCCACACAGACAAAGTAAG